>JADLZL010000044.1:0-83037 GCA_015844335.1 Chrysopogon serrulatus | reverse complement strand
GACTCGGCGCTGAAAGGCCTTTCCCTTTCCCGCTGTCCTGTCGAGTTTTTTTTTTTTGACTGATAAGGGGCCTTTCCTTCCTTCTCTAGTTGACGCTCACGGAGTAGAGTTGTTGGGCTGCATTACCACCATGTGCCGTGGGCTGAAATATTTCCACCAATTTTTTTTTCTTCTTGACTGAAGCAGGTACAGTACAGCTGAAAGCCTGAAAGAGGTCATCATCCACTCAAAAAAAAAAGTTGAAAGACGTCATTAGATTCATCGTCAGGGATCAAACAAAGGCGGTTGGACAAAGAAAAGAAAGTGTGAGGTGTATTTAGTGTGCTTCAATTAAATTCAATTCAATACACTGCAGAAGCAGAACAAACAAAAGGATGCTGAGCGGCGCAAATCATCATATATTACTGGATGAATTCCCCGCGCGTTACCACGGGTATTATGAGGATAATTTAAGATGATTGATAATCAAACATGTGAAGTCAATATGAGCAGATAAAAAGTTAAATAGCATTCCCTAAACTCTAAACCTTAAAAAAAGGCATGTGTGTGAGTTGGAATATCAAAATTGAATAGGAATTGATTAACTTCTCTGTTGACTTTATGAAGATAGATAATATGACAAATGTCAAAGGAAAACATAATGCCATTTATATGAACAGTTGAATAAATGATCTTGAGTTCTGGACAAATATGCAACCATTTATAGTAGAATAAAATGATGATTCGCTGACCTGCTTCTCTTAAGCAATGCTACAAACCAAGTTCTAGAAATAGAAGTAATATATATGAGAAATAATAATATGTGTGCATGAAAGCGGTAGAGTCAAAGAAGCATGGGCATGATCCACGCCTCACGCGCCCTCTGGTTCTGGATTTGCCGATGGAGATAGTGACGGCGGTGATTATGGTGGGAGCGGAGGTTTGCTGCGATTCGTGTTGGAGAGATACGCTAGGTATCGATGCCTCAATGGAATCCTCTCATTATTATTAATTCTATGACCGTTGCATTTTCTTCTTTCTATTCTGCCGAAAGAGAATGAGCTGCTACTCTGTTTTCGTTGACTTGACTAACGTGGGCAGTAAGGAGGAGATCATCAAAATGCCTCTTACTCTGTTTCTGTGTGCAAAACGTGCCATCATGTCTCATGTGCAGAGTGCTGCAGACTAATGTCATGTGATGCGGTGTTGTTAACAACAAAAAGCTTATTGATTAGATAGTAGGCCTTGACAGGGGCAGGTACTAGATTATTTGTTGTTAGTATATTAATTTCTTTGCTTCTCTGGCTAAGCAGAGCAATGTGACCTGGGATGAGCCATCTTTGTCTGTCTCTAGGAGTAATCATTAAGAGCATCTCTTCTGATCACAGTTAGGAATGGGATGTCAAGGAGAGAAGAGAGATACAGAGTAAGAGGCGGTCCGGCGTTGCTTCGCTGGGCGACTCTGCTCCTGCTCGCCGGTCGCCGCCGCAGTCATATTGGACAAGTCAAGGAAAGCTCGTCGACTCGTGTCGTACTGCCGGTGGCCGCCCAGCTCAACTAAAGCTTCCATCTTTACCGCCGGCAAGCCGGCTGGGCGGGCGGGCATGGCTGCCACCGCGCCAGCGCCAGAGGACGGCGAACCGGCGCCCTTCTCCCCGTCTGTGTTCCTCGACCTGCCACCGACTCCCTGCGGCGATGGCGACGGTGATGGGGATGACAACGACCCGCTGTTTCAGGACGACCTGGTGCTCCCCTACATCTCGCGCATGCTCATGGAGGAGGACATGGACGACGACAGCATCTTCTACCAATACCCCGACCACCCGGCGCTGCTCCAGGCCCAGCAGCCCTTCGCCGACATCCTCACCGGTTTCTCTTCCTCTTCGGATGCTGCCACAGCCACGGCCACCACCTCATCTGGTTCCGGCTCCGGCTCCGATTCCGCTGTCGTCAACTGCAGCGGTACGGCCTTCACCCACTTGCCATCTTCGTCGTCCTCCTCCTATGTCATCGACGTCGCCCACGCGTTCGCCAGCGCCACCTGGCCATACGACCCGCTCGAGCTCACCAACCGTCTCATGGCCGGTGCTACCAACAGCGCCGCCACCTTGCCCGGACAAGCAGGATTCCAACTGGAATTCCACAAGAGCACGACGGACAAAGGCAGTCAGGAGAGAGTGAGCATGGACATGATCAATCAGGCCTTCCTCAAGGGCATGCAAGAGGCCAACAAGTTCTTGCCTGCCATGGACATGGAGCAGGAGCACCTGCCCAGAGACTGCAAGGAGCCACATTTCTTTGCCGCCGGCCAAGCGATAGCCAAGGAGGAGGAGGAGGAGGAGGCTGTGGATGGTAGTAGTAGTAGAGGCCGCCGCAAGAAGAGGCAGCAGGATGACTTGGAGGGCGGCGAGCTGGGCAGGAAGAGCGAGCTGATGGCGCCGGAGCCGGAGGAGACCGGCGAGATGGTCGACGAGATGGTCATCGACGGGTACATGCAGTGTGTAAACAAAATGAAGACCCTGAACATCACTGCATCCACCAGCAAACCCAGGGAGCAGGGACGAGAAGCAGTGGATCTCCGCACGCTGCTCCTCCACTGCGCGGAGGCCGTCTCCACGGACGACCACGTCACCGCCGCCCAGCACCTGGCGCGGATCAAGAAGCACTCGTCTCCAAGAGGGGACGCGAGCCAGAGGCTGGCGTTCTGCTTCGCCGAGGGGCTGGAGGCCCGGCTGCCGGAACGGGGAGCACGCTGTACACGTCGCTCCTGGCGAAGCGCACCTCCGTCACGGAGTTCCTCAAGTCCTACCAGCTGTACCTCGCCGTCTCCTGCTTCAAGATGACGGCCTACAGGTTCTCCAACATGACCATCAGCAAGGCCGTCGCCGGCAAGAAGAAGCTGCACATCGTCGACTACGGCGTGCTCTACGGATGCCAGTGGCCGAACCTGCTGGACTACCTAGCTCGCCGGAGAGGCGGGCCGCCGGAGGTGAGGATGACCTACATCGATCTCCCCGAGCCCGGGTTTCGCCCCACCGCGCGAGTCGACGAGATGGGCGTCGCCTGACCAAGTTCGCCCGCCAGTGCGGTCTGCCGTTCAGGTTCCGTGGCATCGCGGCGAAGTGGGACATGGTCCGCGCCGACGACCTCGACATCGACGCCGACGAGGTGCTCGTCGTCAACTGCATCACCAAATTCGAGAATCTGATGGACGAGGGTGGCAACGACGACGACGACATAGATAGTCCGAGCCCTAGGGATGTGGTGCTCGGCAACATCCGGAAGATGAGGCCGGCCGTGTTCATCCATTCGGTCGTCAATGGCTCCTACGCCACGCCGTTCTTCGTGGCAAGGTTTCGAGAGGCGCTGTTCTACTACTCGGCGATGTTCGACATGCTGGACGCCACGGTGTCACGGGACAGCGACCTGCGTTTGGCGGTGGAGCGTGACCTCATCGGCCGGAGTGCCCTGAATGTGATCGCCTGTGAAGGAGCCGACAGGGTGGAGCGACCTGAGACGTATCGGCAGTGGCAGGCGCGGTGCCACAAGGCGGGGCTCAGGCAGCTGCCGTTTTTTCCCAATGCTGTCAAGATCCTGAGCGAGAAGATGAGGAAAGAGTACCACAAGGACTTTGTCATTGACGTCGAGAATGATTGGCTTCTGCAAGGATGGAAGGGGCGTATACTTTATGCCATGTCCACGTGGGCTGCTGCAGATGACGACACCATCTCATCAGAATTGTCGTAGTTGAAAACCTTTTTTTTTAATTTCGTTTTTCCTATACCATATATACTAGAAACACGCGCGGCTTTGCCGTGCCAAGCTTTGAAGATTGGCCAGTTTATCTCTTTGCCGTGCCAAGCTTTGAAGGATTTTTTGATTGGCTCCCATTCATCCTTCTCTGGTCGTCTATTGCGGTCCTTCAATCTTGTATGCTATGTTCATGAAGAACGTGTTGAGGAGCCTGGTACTCTGTTTATAAGTGACAGCCCATGCACCCATGCATGTTTGAGAAGAGTTACAGGCTTGATTGCTGTCACCGTCCAGTTAGCATTGCATTCCCTTCTTGGAACTTCCCTTACCTTCGTTGAGTGTTTGTATAGTAGAAAGCCTCAAAGCTTGGGATCTTTCCTTACATCTGTTTATTGCACATCGGTAGCCAAAACTTTTTTTTTTTTTAATATGATACCGCTCAGCAGGCAGTGGCAAGAGGTCATCCAGCCATGGCGCGAAGAGCAGAATGGGTCGGTGGCATGGCTATCTAAATTACAAATTCAATGCCTGCCTCATTCAGACTTTCCACGAATCATAGATATCATCCGAACATCCAAAAGCATCTGTTTCTACAAGCGCAGTAATCACTGTTTACATTATTAATCACAAGCATAATAGCTCCCAACTGGAGTAACAAACAAAAGGAAAATTAGCAATAAACACAATGGAAAACATCCAGTTCTTCTGATTCAATAAAGTGTGTAAAGATTAATTCATAGTGCAGATAGATGGGACACATTAATTAGGAGGCAAGCTGACAATACATTAAATTCAATCCAAATCCATAATAATGAATGATACTGATTCATGCCATATGTCTGCTGTGACCATGCAAATAGTTTGTTGACGCTGGCCGGCTTCAAGTTAAAACCAATGGTGCTGGTGCCGGTGCCGGTGCTGGTGCCGGTGCCGGTGCCGGTGCCGGTGCTTGTATTTTTTGAGACTGGTTTACAAACGGGGCCACACCAAAGATGATTATTAAGGGCCAATAATGTAATATCATAGCACCTACGATATCAAGTGTTGAAACTACCGATGCCCAGATTAGCCCTTTCCTCTCTCGTAAGGGTTTTAGGAGAAGAAGCCGCGCCAATAAGAAATCTGCTTGATTATATAGCAGTAAGGCACAAGTGGCTATGCATATGCCAAGTGCAGTGCTAAGAGCCACCGGAGCTAGCACCACATATACAGCAAGTGCAAAGGCTGCAGCCAAGCATGAAATCGAAAGGGATACGAAGTAGGAGGCAAAGCGTAAGTTCGTTTTGCGGCTCCAAAGGTTGAACAAAGGATCTCCAGACCGCATGAGAGCAATGGTAGCAACCGTGGAGTAAATGGAGGCCACTGCATTGGACCAGATGAATGCATTAAAGGCATACCTTCGAGCAAATATCGGTGTGCCTCCATTATTGTGATCATTAGCTATGTAACCTCCAGGCACAGCAAAAGATACTCCAAATGTCACGGTTGCTATTAGAACTGAGCCAATACACC
Source organism: Chrysopogon serrulatus (assembly GCA_015844335.1). Classification (NCBI taxonomy): domain Eukaryota; kingdom Viridiplantae; phylum Streptophyta; class Magnoliopsida; order Poales; family Poaceae; genus Chrysopogon; species Chrysopogon serrulatus. The sequence goes on along the minus strand of JADLZL010000044.1, from coordinate 77,793 downwards.
GAGCTCCAATCGACTCTTTCAGCACCTCCATTTCTTTACTTTCATCAAATGCGTGTACTCTCAGAGTTAAGTTATCTTCCAGCAAGTGATCCTCGCGATGGACACCCTTCGCAGCATCGACATATGTGAGTGTGAGGTGTATTTGTGCTTCACTACTCTGCAAAAGCAAAACAGAAAGAAGCTGATGAGAGCAGCGCAGATCTTATCGCAGTTGTTCGCCCATGCTTCAGAAAAGTAAAATTAAAATGAGCGTATGATGGATTACTTGATTATTGTAGAATACTCTTTCGGAAAGATTATATTGGGCTATATCCAATGGAGTCTCTCCTCTATTGTTCGGTAAATTCAAGTTTACTTGTGGGTTCCCCAACAGAGAACAAAACATGTCAAGTCTCCCAGCCTCGACAGCAAGGTGAATTGCAGTATTCCTATCATTGTCTACCATATTCATAATCCATGATAGTGATAGGTTTCTACAGGCATCTCTGATTATGTTCACCATCTTCTTCTCAACAGCAACGTGGAGAAATGTCCTTCCCTTAGCATCACGCAGACCGGCACTACCAGGACATTTTTCAACAAACATGTCGACGTTCCTGGAAGCACCTACAGAGACAGCAACGTGTATGGGAAAAAATCCGGCATGGTCTGGTTGATACAGGGCATTCGGATTAGCTTCCAACACTTGCAGACAAATGATTGATGGCTTATTTGTAGCTGCAGCAAAGTGAAGAGGCGTACTCCCATTTTCATCCCTTTGTGTGGTAAGGTCCCTATTTTGTGGGCAGAGGTGTGTTTTGTTCCATTCTAACAACAACTTTGTAAGATCTGCAAACAGCAAGCGTCACTCTTTTGTCACACTAATCGAGGTGAGGACAAAAAAATTATTTATGTGCATAAAAGTCATTTCAATTGGAACACATAACTAGATCAAGAAAAAGGCATGGTTATCCTCCTCAAAAGATTATAGAAAAGTATTGTTACTACGTGTACCTAATTAAATCTCGATTGCATTTCGAGCCCAGCTTGTAAGTTGGAAACATGAAAGAGCGATGCAAGCATGTGTACCTCGGTGTCGGAGAACAGCAGCATGCAATGCATTCTGACCATTTGGTCCAGAGAAGGAAAGCTTTCCATAACTACTCTTATCATAGAGTGTTTTCACAATTTCATCTTGTTTTAGCATGATGGCTAGGTACATTGGTGATGCGCCACCGTCTTGAGGAAAGCTGGCCAGTTCGAAGTCCTCCTCCATCAGCAGGTTGACTATGTCCATGATCCCAGCGCGGACAGCCTCGTGCAGGGCTGTCTCCTTGTGGTTGTTCTCTTTCCACAGCAGCTCCTTCACCCTACCTTCACCTTCACCGAGAGCGGGCTGAATCAGGCATTTAACCATGTTGGATTTCCCCGCCCGTGCAGCGCAATGGAGAGGGGTGTCGCCCTTGTTGTTTTGGACAAAGAGGAGGTGCTTCGCTTCCCAGTAGATGATGCGAGCGCTCTCCAAGAAATTATCACCACCGCCATAGGTGGTCAAAGCATGGCGTTCTATGCGGGTTGGACGCCGCTTCTTCTTGTTGTTTTGTTCCATAAGGAGGAGATGTTTCGCCTCTCTGAACCTAGTAAAGAAGTTGTCGCCCTGACCAAAAGCGGCCACCACATGGAGTGCAGTGTCACCTTCAGTGGTGACCCCTTCCAGGATCGACTCATTTGCTTCTGTGTCACCATAAGAGTTTGCTCGCCGAGTAGTCAAGCCTCCGTCGGTGCCGCCGCCATGGCCAGAGGCTTTACCGGCTTCACTGTTGAGAAGGGTCTGTAGCCCCTCAGAAGAACCGGAGGAAGCTAGTGCTAGCAGACGGGGATCTATGATCCTTTGCTGAGGTTGAGGCTTCTCCATGGAAGCAGCGTGCTGCTTGTCCATCACCACCACCATCATCTTCGATTCCTCCTTCTTCACCAGATCCTTAAGCTGCTGGACATCACCACTGGCTGTGGCCACTATCAGCTTGGCGTCCATGGCTGTCGCTACCGGCGCATTTGCTTGATGTTCAGCGGGAGAGGTAAGAGTTCCCTCTGCTCCACTGCTCGACGACATCTCCAACTAGGAAGCTGGCTTTACCTATAGAATCATAGAAAAAAGAGGTCGGTGAGCCAGAAAGCTAGGAAAACCTATAAAAGAATAGTAGGCAACAGTGGAAAGTGCAAGGAAAAAAACTATTGGCGATAGAATTTCCGATAAACCCGATAATCCTGTTTATCGTTGTGGTCCGGTAAAATTTATTTATCACCGAAATTTTAATTTTCACTAGTCCACCTACATAAAAATATAATATTCCCTTATATCAATATTATTATGTGCTAGTTCTTGATGTTAAATGCTTTAGTGACAACTTATGTATTTTCCAAAAAAATTAGGTATTTATTGTTTTATTTTTTGACTGAGAAATTTTTCGATAAATCTGATAAACCCGTTTATCGCTGACCTCAGGTATTTTTTTTTTGCTACCGGTAAACCTTGGTGGAAACGGTGGTCAACTAGACAAAGCTAATACCGTGCACAATGAAAGCTATGTTCCTAAAAAAGGCAAAACGACATATAATTTAGAATAAGAGTAGCTCTAGAGACGTGGTAGGGAAAAGAGGGCAGCTATGTAGCAGAAGCAATAGGGCTAGAGGGCCATCTGAGCTCGCACGGCTGGCAGCTGAGGCTGCTGCTCAAGTGCAGTGCAGAGATAAATTATACTCCCACCATCCTAAAATTTATATAACAAAATAGTAATATTTATGATAACAAATAAGTACTATTAGATTCTCCATTAATTCTATTTTTATAATATTATCTATTTGATGTCATAAGTTTGTACAATCCTCTCTACAATTTAAGTCAAACTTGAGATACTTTGACTCTCCAAGATCTTGAAATATAACTTATAATTTAGGATGGAGAGAGTAGTAAGGAAGGATGCTTGGATTGAGATCCTTGCCAGCTGGTGTGGTTGTTTGCCTAAAGCCAACTAGAGCCCGCGTGATTGATGTGGTACCCGTGCATCGTGGCTTCATTTAATATCTAATTAGTAATAGTAAGATGTTTAGAATTAAAGCACGGCATAGCTCTGGAATGCCACAGTTCGAATTCCGAGCTGAATGGACTAGCGGCGCTATACATGGCAAGTTATAACTGAAACACGAAGGACCAAACGATGCAAGCAAGCAAGAGGATATTGCATGCACAAATTAAATTCAAACTATATTACTGTTTGTATCGAGAGAGCAGGGTTGCAGAAGAAACAGAATAATGGGGTCACCTCAATTTGCACGCGGGCGGGTGCTTGGGTCCTTGGGCTATCTTTTCTCTGTAATTCTCTTCTGTTATAAGGAGGCTATCTTCTCTTGAGTATGTGAAAAGCGGTGAAATTAAGGCAAGGAGCTAGACCGCAGGTATGGGTCTTATAGCTTATATAAACAAGGAAAAAAAAGGAGATGATCCAATGCTTGGTACGCACTCCAAGGAGAACGCATTATATTGCTGGACTGGAGTAGCATAATCGTTGTTTCTTTTCTGTGTACGGAGGCAACTCAACAATTCCTCGCTTCTCTGAAATTGGTAGTTCTTTTCCTGCGACGTATAAAGCCGATCGCTATGAACTAAGGCAACTATGAAATAAGGCATGGCGCAGCTTTGAAATGCCGCAGCTGTTGTACTTGTACTCCATGCCACTGTATATGCCGGAGTTTTTATAGATCCGCATATTATGCCTTGCTTGATGACTCACCCAAAGAAAAAATATATCACGTTGTCGGAAAAGTAAAGATAAAAAATTAAAGGGCAAAGAGTTACTAATTAAGAAGCTAGGAGAGAGATCCCCAAGCAAAATCACATATGGGGTCTACAGGCCTCAGCTGGATACAGACAAAATATATAAATTTCCTCCATGAAAAATCTCTAACTTAAAACAGAATACATGCAACCCGAGTGGCTTCATTCATCTAGGCGATTGTAACATGATGATATATCGAGCCCAGGACTAAAACAGCAATCGCCTCAATCTCCTAATGCTCATTGCTCAATACTCCGTCAATAGGTTTAAAAGATAAAAAGGCAGAGACTCAGTTGCTAGATGAAACGGAACTTAATTTAAAGCACGTGCTTAATGAAAGGCTGGCTGAGCTCCTTAGAGAAGAGGAACTTAAGTGGTACCAGAGGGCTAAGGTGAAACATCTATTGGAGGGTGATGCAAACACAAAATATTACCACCTGTTGGCCAATGGCAGACATCGAAAAACTCGTATTTTTCAATTGAAGGACGGGAACTCTATAATAAATGGTGATGCTGATCTCAAAAAGCATATTACCAAATATTATAAGAACCTGTTCGGTCCGTCGGACTACTCTCCTATGGCTCTGATGGAGTCACAAATTGGGGATATCCCACAAGTGTCTGCTATGGAAAATGAGTTCCTAACAGACATGTTTTCAGAATCTGAGGTGAGGGCTGCAGTTTTCCAGATGGAACATAATAAGGCACCTGGACCGGATGGTTTCCCTGCAGAGTTTTATCAGGTCTTCTGGGATATGATAAAATACGATCTGATGGCTATGTTCACAGACTTTCACCAGGGAGCCTTGCCACTAAATAGCCTAAATTTCAGAACTATAATATTGCTACCCAAAAAACAGGATGCAAAGATAATTCAACAATACAGACCAATATGTTTGTTGAATGTTTCTTTCAAAATCTTTACCAAAGTAGCAACCAACAGGTTATCTTCTGTAGCCCAAAAGGTTAGACCTACACAGACAGCCTTTCTCCCAGGTAGAAATATTATGGAGGGAGCAGTTATTTAACATGAGACGATTCATGAGCTTAATTCCAAAAAACAAGATGGAATCATCTTCAAAATAGACTTCGAAAAGGCTTATGATAAGGTAAAATGGAGTTTTCTACAACAAACTTTAAGGATGAAAGGATTCTCACATACATGGTGCTCTTAGGTAGAGCAATTCATGCAGTGTGGAAATGTGAATATTAAGGTCAATGACCAACTAGGGTCCTATTTTCAAACGAAAAAAGGCCTATGGCAGGGTGGCCCAATGTCACCAATACTATTTAATATAGTAGTCGACATGTTGGCTATACTCATTGCTAGAGCAAAGGAAGTTGGCTAGGTAGAAGGGGTAATTCCTCATCTTGTTTAGGATGGTTTGTCCATTCTCCAATATGCGGATGATACTGTGATTTTCATGAGTCATGATGTTGTGAAGGCAACGAATATGAAATTAATTCTCAGCACCTTCGAGCAACTCTCTGGGCTTAAAATAAATTTCCATAAAAGCAAAATCTTCTGTTTTGGAAAAGCAAAAGATCAAGAGTTATTTTATTCGCAGCTATTTGGATGTGAGATTGGGAAGTACCCCTTTCGCTACCTCGGTATACCTATGAGCACCAGGAAGCTAAATAATAAAGATTGGGAGACGATTGAGAACCGAATCGAAAAGAGACTTAGTGGGTGGAAAGGTAAGTTGCTATCGGTAGGTGGTCGTTTAGTCTTAATAAACTCGGTGCTTTTTAGTTTACCGATGTTTATGATGTCTTTCTTTGAACTCCCGAGGGGGTTCTTAGAAAAAATCGACTGCTTCAGATCTAGATTCTTCTGGCAAAATGACCAACAAAAGCGTAAGTATAGGTTAGCCAAGTGGGAAATTCTGTGCCACCCAAAAATTCAAGGTGGTTTTGGTGTACAGAATTTGGATGTACAAGATACTTTTTTGGGTTTGGGATCGTTTAGGGTAAAAGATGGATCACAAACCCAGTTTTGGATAGATAAGTGGTTAGGTAACCAAGCACTTAAAGATAAATTCTCCGCGTTGTTCAATATTGTACGGAGAAAACAAGATTCCGTGGCAGAAGTACTTAGCTCAATACCACTAAACATTTCGTTCCGACGTTAGTGGGTAATAACCTAAGAGATTGGCATATAGTTGTTGCTTCATTACATGATTTGAACTTACAAGGGGAAAGAGATGTTTTTATTTGGTCACTGCACTCTTCGGGGAGTTTTTTAGTCAAATCCATGTATGCTGCGTTGATTAATAATGGGGTTAGAGTGGCACAGGATATTTGGCAAATAAAAGTACCATCAAGAATAAAAAAATTTCTGTGGTACCTAAAGAAAGGGGTGATATTAACTAAAGATAACCTTGCTCGTCGTAACTGGAATGGTGATAAGAAGTGCAGCTTCTGTCACTCTCTAGAAACTATTAATCATCTTTTTTCAAAGTGTTCTTATGCTAAATTCCTGTGGCATGCTGTACACTTGATATTTGGGATATCGCCCCCGCAAAACATAGATGACTTATTTAATAGATGGTCTAAGTCGGGTGGTAACAAACATAATACATTGTTATTAACAGCAGCATCAACGTTATGTTGGGCAGTGTGGCTAACACGTAATGAGGTGGTTTTTGATAAATGTACACCAAAATCTTTTTTGCAGGTGCTTTTCAGGGGAACCCACTGGCTTCGCTAATGGGCAGGACTGTAACGGCACGATGAACTTCGTGGCCAGTTGCTACTAGCTGGACGTCATCTTGAGACGGCGGCGTTGCATTTCTTCGGTTCCAATGGGTGGCTGCTGTCAACTAGATTTATTGGTGTCAATTAGTCAAAAACTATACCTTTGTATTACATTCTGCTTTATCTTGATCTTTACAGCAAGTGTGCTGGTGTTTGATCCGAACTTGTAATAATAGGCCTGATTCTACCGGTTGGTAGATGAAGCCGGATATAAACTATCCTTTATCTTAAAAAAAATGGTAGAAATAAATCGAGTGGCAGATGAGGAGATGGGAGGCAGGCTTTCGGCCTTGGGCCTGTTGCGGTAAGTAGCTGGGCTCCGGGTGGAGGAACGCCAATAGTTGAGCCCTGGCCGTGATCCCCTGAGTGAGGCATCGGGCAAAAGGGGAGCGGCCGCCGACGCAAAGGCGTTGCGAGTCGGTGGCTCGGCGTCGGCGCTGCTACAGCGGCTGCTGCTGCTGCTGTGTGAGGTGCTTTAGGCAGGCCTTCGAGAGTCCTGTTGCCAGGCCATGATTCCGCGGATGTGGGCTGTACAGGTAGCTACATTTTTTTGCCTGGTTGGCCCACGAGCTAAAATTCAGTAGACCCATGCTCACTCCTACGTTAGATTTCACTAGACAGTATGCCCGTGCGTTGCTACGTGATAACTAAACTTTTATACTAAAAATACATTGATCTCACACAGTAGTATAACAATACTATTAAATCAAATTTCGACGTTAAAGTGACATTTAATCAAAAAACAAATTTCATAAAATTAATAGTCACAGAGAGCGCAACATCATAGTATAGACATTTTCGTGCATTGCACGTAGCAGCCTCCAAACTCCAGACACTATGAATTTTGCAAGGAATGAAAAAGAACACAACCAACTATCTAAATGAATTTCGGATTGTTGACCGGCCGCCGGGTGAGGCACGGAGGCCTACACTCTCCTCCAGGATCCAAATTTGGCGCTCCACGGCAGCAAGAACCACAGCTCAAAGACCGCAGCCGTAGCCAGTGGTGCACGTGCTTCGCCACCACCAGGCCTCAAGAACCACAGCTCAAAGGCCACAGCAGAACTGAGAACAAGTTCCATGGGTTTAACAATGAAGAAAACACATTTAGAAAATTACAGGTTACATAAGTTTGACTAATTAATGAAGCAAAAGGCTTAATTCCTACAGGCAATAGCTGAACAACAACAAAACTTCACCTTTACAAGAAAAGATAATGTTTTGAATAGAAAATGGGAAATTCATCCTATTATTCAGAAGGTTAAGGATGATTAAATTACAACAACACTTTCTGTCTATGGATTATTTTTTTTGAAGGCAAAAACTGTGGGAGAGGTCCCCACAGCACTTTATTTTATATATTTAAAGGAGAGTAACAGAGATTACAATACCCAAATTAACTGAAAGCATCTAACCAAAAACAAAAACCAGACCGCAGGTCCGCATTGAACCGGAGAGATTGCAGTGGACACTCATTCTTGAAGTTACTAAACCAGGAGGTGATGCTGGGTTGACCATTGTTGAATATCTTGTCATTCCTGAGCTTCCAGAGCTCCCACGCTGCTATGGCGACGGCTTCAGTGAAGAAAGGCAGGTTCTGGTTTTGCCTTTCATGAGCGATTCTTGGATGTAGAGACAGTGACATGTCCCAGTAAATACCAATTTTCTGCCAACAACTCCTAGCAAATGGGCAGTCAAAGAAAAGGTGATCAATATCTTCATCTGCTTGGGAGGAGCAAAGCACACAATGGTCGTTTTCCTCGTTGAACAGGTTTATTCTTCTCAGCATAGTCTTGGTATTCAGTCTGTCTACAAGGATGAACCAAACGAAAATTCTGACTCTTGGGGTGCATTTTGATTTCCATGTCCAACTGAAGACTGGGTGGGTCGGGACATTGTGAAAGGCCAACTTATATAGTTTGCTTGATGAGTATTCTGCCATCCCCCAATGATAGGTCCATCTGTCCGCAGTGTCCTCATCATAGTTCTGAAGTGAGAGGAGCGCATTCATTTGTTGGAGCTCATCATGGGCTTCCTGTGAGATTGGTAGGAAGAAGAGAGAGTCTAGATCTTCTGCCTGCATTGCCTCATTGATGCTTATATGCTGATTCTTTGCAAAGGAAAACAGTCTTGGAAACAGCTGTGAGAGTGGTTCATCTAGCCACTGATCCACCCAAAGGGAAACCTGGTGCCTCTGCCAATGTTACATTTGGCTATACTCATATATATAACACTGAGCCTCATGATGTCTTTCCACCAGAATGACCCAGATTCTCTCGCAAGGTGGGGAACCTTGCCTATGTAGTGCTTATTTCGAATCAGGTTCACCCATGGGATGTCAGCCCCATTGTAGAACTTGTGGAGATGCTTTAGCAGAAGGGCATCATTTTGGACACTCAAGTTTTTAACCCCAAGGCCACCTTTGCTTTTGGGTTTCACGACTTTGTGCCAGGCAACCAAATTGCCCCCTTTTTTTCTGTGTTATTCCCTCTCCATATACACTGCTTACACGCTCTGTCTATATTTTCAATTACTCCTTTTGGGAGCTTAAGGGTACACATAGTGTAAGTGGCCGTGGCTGTGATTGCTGTGTTTACCATTTCAAGCCTCCCTGAGTAGGACAGCAGTGAAGAACATGCAGAGAGTCTTCGCTCAATCTTGTCCATCAATGGTGTGTAGTCCTCAACCCTGGGCTTAGTTGTCCCCATAGGCAGACCCAGATAGGTGAAAGGAAATGTCCCAATCTGACATTCGAATGTGGTGGCAAGCTGTTGCATCTTTTCCTGCGTGACATTGATTGGGAGGATCTGAGATTTGGAGAAGTTGACTTTGAGTCCTGTTGCCTGAGTGAAGTTCTGGAGAAGACATTTGAGAAAGAAGAGCTGTCCTTCGTCAGCCTGCATGATCATTAGTGTGTCATCTGCGTACTGCACTATTGGGAAGTCGGTATTGCCGTCTGGGATTGGAGCTATTAGGATGCCATCTTCCGCAGCTCTGTTGACTATTATCTGAAGAAGCTCGGCAGCCAACACAAATAGGAGTGGGGATAGCGGGTCTCCTTGACGTACCCCTCTGCGACATTTGAATTTTTGGCCTGGAACACCATTCAGGATTACTGACGATGTGGCTGTGGAGAGGATTTGCTTAGCCCACTGAACCCATCTCTGCGGGAAACCGAGGTGCTGGAGCATATTGAGTATGGCTGGGTGCTCTACCGTGTCAAATGCCTTCTCAAAATCCAATTTGAGGACTATGATCTCGCGCCTTGATTGTTTACATTGGTGAATATACTCGAAGCACCATGCAAGACAATCTTGGATGGAGCGACTTCTTATGAATCCATACTGGTTTCTATGAACTAGCTCCAAGATTACTGATTGCAGGCGGTCAGCAAGTAACTTTGTCAGAATTTTCAGGCTGCTGTTGAGTAGAGAAATCGGCCGATAATCATTCACCTTTTCTGGGCTTGTAGTCTTTGGAACTAGTACTATGAAGGAGTCGTTGATACACTCTAAATTTGTCTGCCCCTCAAAGAAATCTCTGACTAATTGATAGAAGTCCTGCTTGATTAGGTGCCAACACTTCTTTATGAAATGCCCATTAAACCCATCAGGGCCTAGAGCCTTGTCAGGAGGCATATGCTTGATTATGTTGTCAATCTCTGGCTCTGTAAATGGCTCAGTAAGGCTTGAGAGGTCTGCATTCTGTGTGATGAGGCTCTAAAGGTCAAATACCATTGTGGGATTGGAAGTGATCCCCATCCTGTTTCTGAAGGAACTCCAGATCATTTCAGCTTTACCTTGATGGTCTGAGATCACTGCCCCATCATCATTCATGAGCTGACGAATTGAATTCCTTCTGTATGAGATAGTGGCCATTGCGTGAAAGAACTTGGTGCACTCATCTCCAAATTTGACTCTATTGACTCTGTATCTTTTCTTCCAGTACAAATGCTTGTAGTGTAGCAGTTTTGCTGACTGAGTTTTGACTATGCTTCTCAGGTTCCTTTCTGTATTGAATAATGTCCTTTTCTCTTCCAGAGTGTCCAGGAATAAAACTACTGTGTTGCAGTTGTCTATTAACAGGCTGAGATTGGAGAGATTATTAAGGGGAGCAAAATACTCATAGTAAAGAATACAGTCGCACACTGCTTTCGCCAACAAACGACTGAACAGTTGTCTTCCAAAATTTCGCCGCTACAACTTCAGTTGCCAACAAGCATGGTTGATGTGCACTGTGGGTATGAGCAGTTGTTTTTGCTGGTTCAATTGATCACTACAGATGCACAATCGAGTAAATATAATGGGCTGATTCTTTGAATTTTTTATTCTGCATATTTTACTGACACCTGAAAACAGCCTTACATTCAGTTTCACAAATGTTTGAGGAATGGCATCCTATTTTAACAAAATCAAACACTTGCAAGACTGAGGAACACCTGCTGGGCACTCGTGGAGACGGCGAGCTGCTGGAGGCAACGGCACAGATCATGCAGGCCAGCGTGAAGCCTGTAGGTCAGGGAGGCCGGCGTCGTGGCGTACAGCAGGCAATTGGCGGATCGTCGACGCAATAAATGCATCAAAAGCATACCTTCGAGCAAGTATTGGTGAGCCGCCATTGTTGTGATCATCAGCTATGTAACCGCCAGGCACAGCAAAAGTTGCGCCAAATGTTACGGTTGCTATTAGAACTGAGCCAATACTCTTAGTTTGCGTCGAGTCTTTCCGCACCTCCATTTGTTTACTTTCGTCAAGTTTTACTTTCATGGTTTTGTCGTCTTCGTAGTGATCCTGGCGACGGACACACTTCACTGCACCGGCAACTCTGAGCGTGCGCCGTATTTGCCGTTCACTATTCTGCAAAAGGAAAACAAATAGAAGCTGACGAGCGGAGCAAAATAATATATATCAGTTGTTCACGCATGCTCGAAAATGAAACGAGATTACGGATTACTTGATGATTGAAGAATCCGTCTTCGGGAATGTTATATTCTGCTATATCTAATGGAGTCTCCCCTCTATTGTTTGGTAAGTTTAAGTTCACTTGCGGATTCGCCAATAGAGGACAAAATGTTAGAAGGCTCCCAGCCTCGACAGCAAGGTGAAGTGCAGTATTCCCATCATTGTCTACCATATTCATAATCCATGACAGTGATAAATTTTTGCAGGCACTGCTGATTACATTTGCCTTCTTTTTCTCAACCACAACGTGCAGAAATGTCCTTCTTTTAGCATCGCGCAGGCCGGCGCTGCCAGGATATCTTTTAACAAACATATCAATATTCAAGGAAGCACCTACAGAGGCCGTAATGTGTATGGGAAAAAATCCGGCATAGTCTGGTTGATACAGCGCATCCCGATTAGCTTCCAATACTTGGCGGCAAATGCTTGATGGTCCAAATTGAATCATAGCCTTACGGTTTATAGCTGCGGCAAAGTAAAGTGGCGTACTCCCATTTTCATCCCTTTGTGTGGTAAGGTCCTTATTTTGTTGGCAGAGGTGCGTTTCATTCCATTCTAGCAACTTCGTAAGATCTGAAACACCATTCTTTTGTTTATTAGACTAATCAAGGTGAAACGAAAGCAACAACTGTATATGCGAATAAAGGACATTAGTTGCAATACATAACAAGATCAAGACATCTGTGAATATGTATACCTAGCTGAACTCCATTACATTTCCAAGTGATCATCACGGACTTAACTCATGTACACAAGCAAATTGCAATTTGGATCATAGAAAGATTCCAATCAGTTACGGCTACGGCACACTCAGTGAATTAGTCCCGTCTTGAAACTCATGCCATCTTCAACTTTCAGAAATTTCGAGTCGTGTCCTGTTTAATCCGTACACCTTGACAAAAGTTGCAAACCTAGAAAGGGTACATTTGTTGTAGGACATCCTTCAATGTTACTCCCACCATCCCAAATTATGTCATTCGAAGAATCTTGGAGAGTCAAAGCATCTCAAGTTTGACAAAAATTATAAAGAGAATTACAAAGATTTATGACATCAAATAGCAGTACTACAAAAAACAATAACCCCGACCCTTTGAAAACCCCTCCGAGGTGAGCAGAATTTTCAACCGCCTCGCAAAATAGATTAACCAAGGCGGTTGTTCTAACGCAACCGCCTCGGCAATACATTAACCGAGGCGGTTACGTTATAGAGCTCGCCTCAATTAATATTAGGCCCAAACAGCCCGTCTAGGCTCAATAACAGGTTCCCACTATATATTGCGAGAACACCAAATCCTAACTCATTTTCGTCCCTCCCTCAGCCGTCATAGCAGGCTCCTCCCTCCCTCTGTTACTCCTCTCCCTTAGGCTCCTCCCTCTCTCACAGTAGCACGGTGGCCTCGCGGCGGGCGCGCGGCAGCGTGGCCTTGCGGAGGGGCGTAGCAGGCGTGTGGTGGTGTGGCCTCGCGATGGGCGTAGTGGCGGGGCCTCGTGGCTGTCGTGGAGGTGGCCTAGTCTCGCAGAGGGACCCAGCGGCGGGGGGCATCGCGGAGGGCACGGCGGCGTGGCATCTCGGAGCACCCGACGGCGGCGCTGGCGCTTCTCTCGGCGGCCTCGCCTCCTCTCCGGGCGGCGCGGCACTCCTCCCGGCCTCGCCTAGCCTCCGGCGGCATCGCGGAGGGGCGCGGCCTCGCCTCCTCTCCTGGCCCCTCCCCACTCCGGGCGGTGGATCTTGGGCCGACGAGGCCGGATCTAGCGGCGGGGAGCCCCGATTCAGCGGCGTGGCGTCGCTCCTCCTCCGGCTTGCGAGGCAGCGCAGGCGGGCTGCAGCGATGCGCCTCCATCACCTCTTCATCAGTGGCGACGCTCCTCCTCCAGCGCCGGGAGGCCGGATCTAGCGGCGCTGAGGCCAGATCCGGCGAGCTACGGCGATAGCGGCAGCGGTGCAGGGATGGGCTCGGCGGGCCCATGGTGGGCTCGGTTGGCCTATCCATAGATTTTCTTTTTTTTTATTTGATGAACCGAGGCGAGCAGTGCAACTGTCTCGGTTAAGGCCACGATTAACCGTGACCTTCACTCCGAGACGGTTACAAAAACCGTCTCGGTTAATCTTTTTGCCCGACATGGTTAAGATTTGTGTAGTAGTGTAGGTATATTATGAAAATATAATTAATGAACAATCTAATAATACTTATTTGGTATAGAAATATTATTATTTTGTGGAGACACTACTGACCGATGGTAAGGTCCTTATTTTGTGGGCAGAGGTGTGTTTCGTTCCATTCTAAGTTTCTAGCAACGACTTTATAAGATCTACAAACACCATTCTTTTATCAGACTAATCAAGGTGAGAAGAAAACAACCGGCCATGCATGCGAATATATCAAAATCAAGTCTCTGTGAACCTAGTTTGTAATTAATTAAGTTGGAAAAGGCCAAGACGCATGCACGTGTACCTGTACGTACCTTTAATTTGGTGTCGTCGGTACCGAAGAACGGCAGCATGCAATGCATTCTGTCCATTTGGTCCGGAGAAGGAAAGCTTTCCATCACTACTCTTATCATAGAGTGTTTTCACAATTTCATCCCGGTTTAGCATCATGGCTAGGTACATAGGTGATGCACCGCCGTCTTGAGGAAAGCTCGCCAGTTCCGAGTCCTTCGACATCAGTAGGTCGACTATGTCCTTGTTCCCAAGGTGGACAGCCTCATGCAAGGCTGTCTCCTTGTGCTTGTTCTCTTTCCGCAGCAGTTCCTTCATCCTATCCTCACCTTCAGCGAAAGCAAGATCAATGAGGCAAGCAAGCATGTTGGACTTCCCCGCTCGTGCAGCGCAGTGCAGAGGTGTGTCACTCTTGTTGTTTTGCACAAAGAGGAGGTGCTTCGCTTTCCCGTAGATGATGCGAGCACTCTCCAAGAAGTTATCACCGTCGCCGTAGCCATAGTTGGTCAACGAATGGCTTTCAGTGCGGGTTAGGCACCAGCGCCACCACTGCCTCCTGTTGTTTTGTTGCACAAGGAGAAGATGTTTCTCTTCTCTGGACCTGGTAAAGAAGTTGTCGCCCTGACCATAGGCAGACACCACATGGAGTGCAGTGACACCTTCAGCAGTGACCCCTTCCAAGACTGACTTATTTGCTTCTGTGTCGTCACCATAAGAGCTAGCTCGCCGAGTAGGCGACCTTCCGTTGGTGCCGCTGGTCCCAGAGGCTTGACTGCTGAGAAGGGTTTGCAGTTCCGTTCGCCGAGTAGACGTTTTATTTGCTTCTCCGCGGAAGCAGCAGCCTGCTGCTTTGCCATCACCAGCACCATCACCTCCAAATCTTGTTCCTGCTTGCTGACCAGATCCTTCAGCTTCTGAACATCGCCAGCCTGTGGCCAACATTAGCCTGGCGTCCATGGCCGTCGGTACCGGAGCATTTGCTTGCTGTTCCATGGGCGAGGTAAGAGTTCCCACTGCTCCATTGCTCGGCGACATCTCCATCTAAGGAAGCTGCAGGGTTTTCTTTACCGATAGCCAAAGAGAAAAAAAACAGAGGTCAACAAGCGACAAAGCTGTATAGGGAAAATTAAAATAACAAAACAAAGTCGGCACCAGTTATGCATTCCTTCCTACTCTAGCTGCGGTATTGGCCAGAGAGGCAGTTATATATGTAGTAGTATTATGACGAGACGAGGACTGACCTCCCTGCAAACTGAAGCACAAAGGGCTTATGGAGAAAGCTGAGAAATCTGAGCTCGCACGGCCGGTAAAACTGAGGATGCTGCTCAAGTGAAGTTCGGTTCAGAGAGAAGAGAGAAATTAAGGTAAGGAAGGATGCCTGGACTCAGAGTCGGAGCCTTGCCAGCTACTCTGGTTGTTTGGCTCAATCAAGCCCTATGGAGTTGTGTACACCGAGACTGAGTCGTCGTCAAGTCAACTAGGGACCGCGTGATTGGTTTGGTGCACGTGACAGTGGTTTCCACTGAATCTGATGCTGTATGCAAAAGGCAGGTGATGTTTTGTTATTGACTAGGAAAAGTGCCCGTGCGTTGCAACGGGAGCAAACAAATTATCGAACATTTATAAAAAACACTGATAATAGTATATATCTTTTGTATTTTACCCTTTCTATAAAATTTTAATTCTATAATTAATTTATGATAACTATGACATCCATAATATAAGTTTAATATGATAATGTCCAATTTACAAACCACATAAATATTTGGATGTAAATATATCATAGCTTCAATTTTTATAATATCCATGCGTCTTTCTTCGTGGACCAATAAAAATCAGTATTTCCTATGTATCTTCTAAAGTCTGCAATGAGTCAATTGCCAACATGTCAAGAATTGGTCTATCCATTGAATGATCTCCCTTGATTTTTGACATGTCAAACCACATTGAGGATTGTGAAAATACATTTATTTATACTAAAGTAGACAACAAACTATTCAAGATTTTAGTATACGATTTTGTTATTTGGACTATTGAGGTTTTTTAAATAAGAATATTTTTTGTTTAAATTATATTCATATTTTGATAGTGAAAATACTTAATTGGTGTCTGATTTAACCGAATTTGTATTCAATTTATTGAGTCGTTGTATTGTATTAGATCTGTCAAGGGCACGGAGGCCGAGACTGAGCCTAAAATCAGCAAGGAGAGGGGCAGAAATTTTAGGGACAGATTATTATTAGGGATAGCATAGATAGATATGTAGGACGGTTGATATTTCCTGGTTGATATTTCCTAAAGAGAAATAGAATAGAATTTAGCATATCTACAGTTGATGCTCATTTTCTATTCAGCCAATCCGGCTCGCATGCAAACACGAGATGCACCATAATTGAATTTGGACTCTAATGCTTTTCTCCTTTGTTACGTATATGCATGCAACTCAATCTAAATATCTCACGGTGCATAGAATCCAAGTCACGTGAACTCAGGCGCCAAAGCTTCCGTAGAAGTTACAGGTACATCCTCTCTATTTGTATTAGAATTCCTATTTAAATTTGGAATCGGAGAGAGATCTATTTAGATTAGGATTTCTAGCTATCTTCTATATATAAAATAGGACGGCCACAATGAGTTAGTTAGGGAACGATGGACGAAAAAAATGGATGGACGAAAAAAGATGGGCTGAAATTTTGCCTCTTTATTATTAGGTAATAGATATCACAAGCTCCGCAAGATATGTCCTGGCTCATTTGAGAATTTGATTCGATTGAATGAGTGCACAAGAATATCTTGATATGATTACGTTGCATGCTCATGTGGTAACGTTACCACCACCCGCTTATATTCTTTCTGACGGTAAAAGGAAAAAAAAAAAGAAAAGAAATGTGAATGGGGATGAGCAACAGAGCGCAGTGAGCTAGATGACGAGAACGGACATGCCTTTGGTGTCTATGCAGCGTGGCTCGGTAGGAACGGAATAAATCCGCGTGCCCCAAGAGTCAAGAGTGAAGACTCATTTTTGCTAGAAATTATGCACTTCTTCCTACTTTGTAGCACTAATATTTTACTGCTTTCAATAAAAATCCAGTAGCGGCATCCTCTTCTGTTACCATCAATATGAAGACCCAATCAATCAACAAGAATATCAATATGATCTTAAAAGATTAATCCACTCAAAAGTAAAGGAGACTTTAATTTATCCTCGAGGTTTACGTGCTTGTCAGTACGCTACGTCCTCATTGCGTTCCCCTTGACCACATAGTTCGGTGGCTAATCGGTATCACACACCGAGCCTCACTAGACGCCACAAGAACCTACCAATAACTAGGAGTTGAATGACACGAGCATTTCAATAGAGTACCTTTTTGCAATCTCTATGGGAAAAGATCAAAAACCCCTCACAACTTATCGGTGTGATCAAGAACAATCATCGGGCTTGTTCACACCTTCTCCTCGCTGCTCCAACCGTCTAGGTGGTGGCAACCACCAAGAGAATAAGCAATCACGCAGCGAGAATGATCACTAGTACTACTAGATGCAAGAACTCTCAAGCAATACACTAGAATCTCTCCCAATCTTTTTTTTGGATACAAGCAATCAAACAAGATAAGAAGGAGGAGGTTGGCTCAGCTCTAGGGTGCTCAAGAATGATCAAAATATGCAAAAGAGATACCCCAAGGTAGCCAACTAGCTTATATAGCCACAACTCAAACAAGTGAACCGTTATATTCTAAGTGGGGCTAAGTCGGGGGCGTCGGACGCTCAGATGCAAGTCCGATGCTCACCCCCGAGCTGCACCAGGTCGCCATGTGTCCTCATTTGAATTCGACCGTTATGTGCTACTGAAGAATCACGGGACGCTCAGATGCCTAGCATCGGACGCGTCCGATGCACTATTTCATGCGTGCGTCCAACGTCTGCCACCGGACGCCAGCTAGAGTACCGAAAGCTATGCAGAGAAGTTCCAAAAATGCTGATCGAGCACCTGACGCGTCCGACGGTGCAACATCGGACGCACTAACTACGCGCGTCTATTCTGACACCTATTTGCTTTACATCGGATGCTCAGACGCAAGAGCATCGCACGCTCCAATGCACGTTACCGTGCATAGCCAATCTTCACAGGATCATCGAACGCGTCCGATGTCTCTGGACCCAGCGTCTGATGCCCCTAAAAGGGCTCGTTTCTCGTGAAAGTCGCCGAGTCCCGCCTCGCAAGCTCGGTGGAAGAGGTTTACATCCAAGTCCCATCAACCCTTGCTCTCATGTGCCAACACCACAGTGTCTCTACACTTGTGCATGTGTGTTAACATTTTCTAAATAAATTTTACAAGAGTTTAGTTAGCATACTAGGTTTTAATGCAATGCATGAAGTCAAACACCAGTGGCACTTAGATAACCATTTTCAACACGCAATCACTCCTCTTAATAGAACGGTTATCGATCCTAAATGTACTCACACCCTTTATGGTGTCTTGAGTACCGAAAACAAATGGCCCTATAGGTTATACCTTTGCCTTGAGCCCATTTGCTTCCACTTCTTCTCCTCTTTCTTACTTGGAGCATTTATAGTCATCATCATCCTTCACCTTGCTCCATCTTGAGTGGACTATCCATGCTAAAGCTACACATATACTTACCAAATAGATTAGTCCAAGGTTTTATCAATTAGCCAAAACCAAATTAGGGCTTTCAATCACCTAGATGGCTTGATGGTGATCGGGAGCTTGGTGATCATCCGTGGAGATTGTGGATGATCCAACTCATGTTGTAAGCAGTTGTGGGCAATTCACCGTGTCAGAGTGACAAAGAATCAACCCGTAGAGAGCACTTGGTCCTTACGCGGATCAAGAGGGAGCTATACCCTTGCGAGGGTGCTCCAATCTTACTATTACTAATTAGAGGCCCCAATAGATGCTCCACGTTAATTATCACCAGACACGCTATAAAAAAAAAGATAAATCCTAAAAATTTCCACAATAATCAGAAACATCTGGCCATCAATCCACCGCACTCCAACAACGGCAACCATCAGATCTACTTTGTTTTTCTAAAAAAATTACCCATATTTGCCATTATAAAAATAATATATATTAACCCCTTAAAATATATCCACCTATGCGGTTGGGAAAATCTAAAATAAACACCTAATAAACTAATATCGATCTGATTCCCGTGATATATGCATGGATCTAAATTCATAGAATACCCGAGTACTTTCCGTCCAAACGCCGCCGCAGGAGCAGCGGCGCCGGGGTGCCCCGCTCCCCTCCATCGTGGGCATCCTGCAACTGGGGGAGATTCACCACCCAACACGCAGGCATCCAGAACCAAACTCCGGCCGCTGGCGGTGCCTGAGAGACGTTGTCTGTTTTACCGGGACAAACCAAACTAGCCAGAACGCGAGTATTAGACGTGGCTGTTGCCCGATCTCCTATTTAGTTTGCAATCTATTTGATTGTTTGTTGCTTGATATTCTATATTCTGTTCTAGCAGATCATCGATGAGCTGAAGCAGAAACGGATTCCGTGGTTGATCCTCCATCAGGAAACTCTGAGTGGGACAAGAGCTCATCGATCCGGGCGTCCTCCGTCATCAACAATTAAACAACATAGACATGCATGGACCATAGATGATGATGCGTACGTATCAAGCTGCACGAGCACTATATAATATGCTTTCTTGGTCGCTGTGTCCTATACCTAGCACTCCACAAGTAGTCTGGCAACCAAGAAGTGTTTCGGTGTGCTCAAGGTGTTGTTGGGTGATGTCACGTCATGACTCCATAGAGGTTAGAGCTCAAGTTTACACTCCCTCTGTTCCGTTTTAAATTATAAGACGTTTTAGTTTTTCTAGATGCATTGTTCATTTGCTATACAGTTATATATACACTATATCGGTAAAAAAATAGACTATTCGTTTCACTATTGATGATAGCCATGAATTAAAATATCATTGCTAATTGGCATTCTATTACCTTAAAGTTAATAAAAAATGGTGTTTTAAGAATTACAGTATCATTGCTAATTGGCAACTATTACACTAAAGTTAATAAAAAGATGGTATTTTAATAAATCCAAAACTTCAGTCAACTACAGTATTCTATTAATTTTGTCAAACAAAACAATGCACAAGAGTGGAGTGCTTTTTCAAAGTTATTTATTTTGCACATATTTGCAAGACAATAATTACCATTATATAAAAGTAGCTGAAAAGAGCTCCCATAATGTTCATCAGTGACCATTTGGTGTCATAGTACTTTTCAGCATATATTTGGTCAAAAGTTAAGACCGGTTGAGTCATCGAAATATGAGATGGAGACTTATTTTAGGTGCAGGGAGTATGTCATTAGGGAAAACAATATAAATTAACCCCTAAATTTGCATTACACACCTACATTATACTAATGCAAAGTAATTCAAAAATGGTTCCAAATATACTATTATTATCATTGTGAATTATTCACTTATGTCATTGTTAATAGATAAAAGCCTAGCGCATGCATGGCATGTATCCCTATACATATTCCTATGTACATGAAGTGACGCCTATGCTGATTTCCTAGCAAAATACATAATTAATATAAGATTTCATCTAAACACAGGTTGTGCAAATGTGAAAAATCTGAGTAGGTTTGGAAAAGAAAACTGAGTAATAAGTAACAAATAAAGTTAACTAGATAATACTAATAACAAATTTGTATGAGTATTCTGTAAGAATATGAAACGCGAGAGAGATCAACTAAACAGAGATGCCAAACACACTAGGAGGTTAGGAGTTGTGGTTGGTGCAGTCTGAATGGGGATGGAAAAGCGGATAAAGTAATTGTATTGAAGCCTACCACAACAAGATAAAGGGAAAAAAAAATCAGTTTCAAAAAATTTACCACGACGTCCCATAAAGGGTAAGAGTCGTTGTAGGGATTGTGCTGGTCAAACTTTTCTAAGTTTGACGTGGTTTATAAAAATAATTAGCAACATTTGTATCACTAGGTAAGTTTATTTAAAAATATATTCAATTTCTTATCTCCAAATAACTTTAACTCTAACCAAATATATTGAGGAAAAAAGATAAATGCTAAAAATTCTATTAATTAAAAAACATCCATCCATGAAATCAAAAGTCTCTAGCTATCCGTAGCTTGGATCTATTCTATTTTCTTGAAAAATTATCCACCTATGCCATTATAAATTAAATAATAAACTATTTTTTTTAGAAAAAAGAACTATTTATAAGAGAAATCTTCATCAATGGTATATGATGGTACATCCATGGTTAGCTACGTGAGCCAATCTTTCCAATCTTGATTGGTTAAGGGGAGAAAAAGAAATATATCCACGCCAACAAAATATATACGCATCTGCCAACTGCGTGCATTTATATATTTTGTCAACCATGTGCAAACATAAACCGATCTAGCAATCAATTCACGGTTCATCTTTTCATGATTCATCAGGCTTAAGTTTGTTTTTTTTCAATTTTAAAGTTAGTAGCATATACCTCTGATAAATATATTGTACAATATTTCTTAAGAGTGGAGAGTGGAAAGCGACTCCTAAGAGTGGAGAGCGAGATAGTGATGTAACTTTTTCCAAGAAAGTATCAATTGTAGGAGGCATAAAGGGTTAAAACGCTGGAGAAAGATTAGCTGTAAAGGTAACTCAGATATTTCAATGTCTATTTTGTTTACATTGTGTACAAAATAATATTGTCCATGCATAGTTTGAGGAGCTACAGAGCAAGGATGGAAAAATGGATAGTGACATGTCTAATGTGCACAAATCATAAATCAATGTTTGGGCAATTAACAAATACATTGTATTTTAAATTAGTAGATTAATTATATTTCTTTTCTATGTAACTGTTCAAATTCTTTGCTGGAAAAGGAATATGTTACCAAGATAACATGGTAACAGGACTACATCCAGGAACGAGAAAAAATGGAATAGGGAAAGAAAGTATGTTAAAAAGTCAAACAAACAGGTAATCCATGAAGAAGCATTGTGTTATGTTACAATTAAGTAATTCTTTCAGAGGTGATGCAGATAAATAATCTAGCTTCAATGCAGTCAGAGGCAATGAACGAAATAAAATGATTTGTAAAAACAGATGATTCTGATAAAGAAATGTATGAAACAAACATTTCAGTAGAAATTAATCATGAGTTGGTATTCATACACTCTTTTTTGTTCATACTATTAATCATACTTAATAGCTGTTATTTAACATTATATATTTTTAATTTGTAAAGGAACTAGAATGCACAGATCCAGAAGAGAGCAAACTGAACAAATGAGTTTAATGAGAAAGCAAGACACATAAGACACAAAAAAAAGCAGACTGAGTTGCCCCAGAAACAAAAACGAAAACAATTCATCACAAGATACAAGTTAGAAATATCTAGCCCAGAGGTACAAGATTATTTTATTTGGTGAAATAAAGTTATGTTTTAAATTTTCTTCAGATGATGTCTCAAGGAAGTTTCCAAAGATGCCTCACGAAGTTAGAAAACATATTCTCACCAAAGCACCTTAGTTAGAAGAAATACAGAAGTTACAGTTATTAGGTTGAATTAGTAAACAATTTGATTTGAATGTTAAGGATCATATACACTATTCATTTCGTATATGAGAGTTTGTAAAAATAATACTCTTCAATTGGGAATGGGTGTTTCAAAAGCAACAAATCCACTTTCTGTTGGCTTACAAACCTGTTCCCTTAGGACAATCAATTGATGTTGACTTCTAAATTTTCAAAAAAAAAAAAAATTGTCTAAGGGAACATCATGCACATCAAAATTAGTATAGAAAATGAAAAACATAAACCTTGATCCATCCATTGGAGGTTCATTTTCACCACTTACTGCATCGTGACCCTGCTATGGAGCTCCAAACCCTGACGCTAATCACTGAAGGCCTAAGTGTGTGCCCTAGAACCTATTACACTCTTTTTAAAAAACAAAATCAAATAAAAAAAATGACAACACGTTCATAGAACACAACAACCTCAGGTCAACTGATCTTAAAGAACGAATGTAAAATAAACTCTAAAAAATACTTCCAACAGCCAAAATGATACGGGCGCATCCTAAATCTCTGCAACTAACTAATTTGTCTTACTGATTTATTCAAAAAATCTAAATCTATTCAATGGTGGTGAAATCCAATCCAACTAATAGATACACACTGCAAGCATTGATGCCACAATGATGCACAAGGCTATGACATTCAACGTTCAAAGGAGATTCTAACCCGTGCTTTTAGCACGGGTTGATTGACTAGTAAGGACTAGTGGGGAGTGCCGACTCTCCGATACCTTAGAAAAACATCGCCATGTTCCTATCCCTCTCTTTACTTTGAGAATTTACATTTATGCAATTACATTATGTCTTTATATTCTTAGAATTGCCATGTAGGATTGGAACCTAGGGTGCAAACTTTTTGTGGGGTAGAATCATAGAACACACACTTATGCACTAAGGATGAAATGGGCCAGCGATAGGTTTATACTGTTACGAGAAAATTTAGAGAAGCCCAATTCACCCCACTTGGGCATCTTGATTCTTTCAAGGTGGCCACGACCTCTTTGCCTCGCGGGATCGTTTGATAGGCTCAAGTGGTGGGAAAGGCCTCAGGTGGTTTAGGCCTTCGTGAGTGGTATTACCGGGCTAGGAATCCGCGGCGTGGGCTGAATAGGTACATGCATTTTTTTCTGTCGCCGAGCTAGGACTCATATATATGATGTGTTGTTCCACTCAATAAAAAAATGACGTGTTGTTTTTTTTTCTACCCAAAGATAATACTTTATTAAGGTTGCAATGATCCTCATCGTAGAACTTCCATCCCATTGATCCCAATTGCTCCAATCATGTCAGACCCGGGTTTGAGATGACTCGCCGTCCTGTCAGCATTATTGCATTGCGTCCTTTGAACTTTCCTTACCTTTGTCGAGTGTATAAAAAGCCTCAAAATATGGGACTAGGAATCTCAACATCTTAGAGTGCGTTCATTAAGAAGCGGTGCGTTAACTTCATCTATGTAAGACGCCTTGCAAGACAGTACCATAGGACAAAAACCCCGGCTTGCCTCATCAAGCTGGATATATCCAAGGCTTTTGATTCGGTCTCATGGGAATATTTGCTTGAATTACTTACAAGAAGGGGGTTCCCAACTAGATGGCTTGACTGGCTGGCAGTGATACTCAGGACATCTTAATCTGCTATCCTGTTGAATGGTTGTCCAGGAGAGAGCATAAAACACTTAAGGGGGCTGCGGCAGGGAGACCCCCTGTCACCTTATCTATTCATCCTAGCAATTGATGTGCTCAACAATATCTTCGACATAGCTACACAGCAAGGACACCTGTCGAAGCTGAAGGGCAGACATGCAAGGTTAAGGATCTCAATGTATGCAGATGATGCTGTTGTGTTCACCAACCCAAGGAGAGAGGACATTACTTGTATTATGGAGATCATGCATGCATTTGGCAAGGCCGCAGGGCTGAAGATCAACTTGCAAAAGAGTACAGTGGCATCAATTAGATGTGCTGGCATTAACATGGATGAAGTGCTATAAGATTTTGCAGGAACAAGACTTAATTTTCTGATGCAATATCTGGGACTCCCACTTACGCTTGTGTCGGGGACCAAAATAAGGGCCCTCTGATGTGAACAAGGGTTCCCGATCTTCCGAAAGGTTCTGGTAACTCTCGATTTGGCGAAAACGAGACACAAGTCGATCCGGCTTCCGAACAGCACGATCCGAAACCCCGCAATCGCAGTACCACGTCTTCTCTGGTTATCAACCGGCGTTGCACGGTTGACCTCGCCAAGAAGGCTAATCCTTGCCTGCGAATCGAAGAACACAAGCAAGAACAAGGAAGAAAGCAACCAATTTGCAAATGAATGATTAAGCTCACGAGTTGGGGTCTCACAAACCGATGAAACGGCGAAACTGTTCTTGACAGATTAATCTAAGCAAAACCCAACCCTAACTTGGACGGCGGCTACTGTTTATAAAGAGTCTAAGGTCGTGCAAGACCCCCCTGGACGCACCCCTAATGGGTTCCAACTCGATACAAGGCCCAAAGACCAAAATACGACGTCGCAGTGTCAGGACAGATTCTGGACGTCAACTTGTTTGGACGATTCCCGATGACTCCGGATGAATTTGGGCCTCCAACAAGACTCATTGGAAAGGTCTTTTCGTTATCTTTCTTTAGAGTCTAAGAACGTCCAATTCCGAGTCCAGATGCATCCTGGGCGTCCAATTTAGTACAGACTGCTCCTGGACTCCGAGACGGATTCGAAGTCGACTTGGTCTGGGCCTCCACCTTGACTTGAGCGCCCTTGCTGGTCCTTCACGCCTCCAAGCACTCCTCTATGTATCTCCCGGTCCTCTCCATGATTCCTAATCATAATATAATCATTAGGTAGCAATCTATTCTCTAAATCATATAAAGAGTTACTTAGGAACGAGCTCACCTGTAAATTTAATTGTCGCGCGCGAGCTCTTGTGATTGGACCTTGAATGTTCAGCGGAGGATCATTGAGTGTATCCGAAGGAGTGATGTCCTCATCACCCTCCTAACAATTAGGCCCAAGAAACGCAAAACTAGGCCACACAGTAACAAAACACGGCCTGCCAAGGCCCAGCGCACTACACACTAACACCCCCGAGCCCACATTGCTGGGACTTCAAGCAAACGCTAACTTTCCGCCCGTCCAAGCCTCCTTTACCAAGGCCTCGGACGAGTTCCTGTTTTCCGTCTCGCCCGAGCCTCCCCGTAGAGGCCTCGGACGGGCGTCCGCTTTCCGACTCGCCCGAGCCTCTCAGCAGAGGCCTCGGGCGGCGTCCGCCTTCCGTCCCGACCGAGCCCCCCCTGCTGAGGCCTCGGACGGGCACTAACACTCCGCCTCGCCCGAGGCCTCCCTGCAGCGGCCTCGGGACGAGTTCCGCCTTCCGTCCCGACCGAGCCCCGCGCTAAGGCCTCGGGCGACACGCGCCCGCATCACCTGGTCAAAGACCCGACCACTGACTTGGCGTATATCTACCGCCCGCCTTTCCACGGTGGTATCGGTGACGCTAGCCCCCCCGGCGTGGGATGGGAGCCGTCCCGTCACCACTCTGCACCTCTGCGCCCGCGCTCACGATTACGCAATCCCTATAGTGGCGGCCATGCCTGCCACTGTAGGGCATCATGATAACTAACCCCTGTAACAGGTCCCATCACGGGAGTCCAAATACGGAGCACGCCGCGTCCCGGGCAGGAGCACGGCGCCACCCCTGTACGGCGGCCGGGTCTTCCGGTGCCCCGGCCACTGTGCACCCAGGCTTCCAGAGCCGGGGCAGACGGAGATGGCCCCATACGCTGTATCTCCACGTCGACCACGCCGTATACGACAGCGACCCCTGCAGAGGCAGACGGAGTCCCGAACTCTATCATCACCGACCACGGCACCCAGTTCACGGGGGCGAAGTTTAGAAACTTCTGCGACAACCACCAGATACGCATTGTCTGGTCCTCGGTCGCGCACCCACAGACGAACGGGCAGGTGGAACGGGCCAACGGGATGATACTGCAAGGGCTCAAGCCTCGGATCTTCAACAAGCTCGACAAGTTCGGCAAAAGGTGGCTCGAGGAGCTCCCCTCGGTCCTCTGGAGCCTCAGGACGACAACGAGCCGAGCCCACGATGTTCACGCCTTTCTTCCTGGTATACGGCTCCGAGGCCGTCCTCCCCACTGACTTGGAATTTGGCTCTCCGAGGCTCAAGTCCTATGAGGAGTGGCGCAACCGGTGGGCTCGGGAGAACTCGCTGGATATGCTTGACGAGGCCAGGGACGCTGCCCTCCTACACTCGGCAAGATACCAGCAGTCCCTCCGACGCTACCACGACCGACGGGCCTGAGCCAGAGACCTCAAGGAAGGCGATCTGGTGCTCCGTCTCCGCCAAGACAACAGGGGACGCCACAAGCTCACGCCGCCTTGGGAAGGACCATTCATCGTCGCCGAAGTCCTCAAGCCGGGCACGTACAAGCTCGCCAATGAGGACGGAGAAGTCCTCAACAACGCTTGGAACATTCAACAGCTACGTCGCTTCTACCCTTAAGTTTCCAAGTTCCTACTTATAGTTGTACTCCATATTTCTCAAAGAGGAATGAAAAACACTTTTTACAATTTTCTGCAAATAAGAAACATGTCCGAGGCCCTCGGGGGCTGAGGACCTTAACTACACTTACACCGCCTCAGAGCCTGAGCGAGACTCGGCTTTGACCCATCAAAGTCGAGCCTTCCTCGGGGGCTAGACAGGGGGGAACTCCCTCCTGAAAGGCACTCTGCAAGCGCACTTTTTTGTTAGTCGTTTTTCGAACATTTTCGTGTTACAAATCTCGAACGCTTGGAAAAAGGGTAACGGAGGGATTACTCCAAAACCTAAGGCTGGTTGAGCTACGGAGTTGCTTACGCCCATGCGCTACGACACTCCTACTCACTGCCATAGGACGAGGTACCTCATGCTTTGAGGAAGGGCTGCTCCAAACGTCAAGGACGGGAAAGCCACGAGGCCGCCCACGCCCCAGTGCTAGGGTGCCTCTGCTTAAACACCTTTGACTAAGGACTCCTGTGTCCCTGCGAGGGCCCTAATCTAAGTACGAGGCGAGAATCAAAGGCACGAAAAGTAAACAGAAAAATGAGAAAACAAATCATAAGGCCTCGTCGGGCCACGGTACTTGTCAACCAGACAGAATAACAAAAAGCTAATCAAGTTTTTTTACATGGGCACGCTCGGCCCAACATGCAGACTTCACTGGGGGGCGTCCGACCCCCCTCCTCCCCTGGTGGCGGCATCCATGGCGTCGGTGGCGTCGGCTCCTTCGGCTGCATTAGGGAGGATCGCCGTCTGGAAGTGCCCGACTAGCGCAGTCGTGGCCCCTTCAGCCCGCTGAAGCAGCTCGTCGAACACCTCCCTCTCGCGACCCTCCTCGTCCTCGGCGACGACGAGCCCCTCGGAAACTTTGGGGAGGTCGAGGTCGTAGTGGGAGAGGGTCATCGCCAAGGTGTGCGACACGCCGGTCCGAAGGCCGGACTGAAGGGGCGGGCGTGGGCGCTGCGCTTCCACCCGTCAGGCAACGCCTCCAGGGCGGCCCGGTGGACTGCTGCCGGCAGGGCTTCGCCGGCCTCGACCGCTGTGCAAACGGCTCCGACCTTCTCCTTCAGGGCCTCGAGCTCGCCCTGCGCCGAGGAGTAGGCCGTCTGCACTGCACTGAGGTCCGCCGCTTGCTCCGACGACTTCCTCCTCAGCTCTGCATCCGCCAGGGGTCAGCCTTGGAGCTGGAATACAAAGATGCGACTGCCCTAAAACGACAAAGACTTACCTTCCGACTGCGCCACCTCCTCCGCCAGCTGCGCCTTGAGCTGGGTGGCCTCATTCAGCGCTTGCCCAAGCTCGGCCCGCACCATGGTGACGTCGTCGACAAAAAGCTGGTGATCAGTGTCCATATTCACCAGGTTCTCTGTCAAGGTCCCGATGGTGCCGGAGGCTCGGCAAGCGCCCGTCCTCCTCGCCTCCTTCTCGGCGCGGAGCTTGTCGAGCTCCTCGTTCCGAGCGGCCAGCTCGGTGCGCGGCTGGTTTGCCTCCCCGTCGTTGGAGATGGAGCGCCTCGTCGAGGCCGGACCTGAACCGGAGAAACTCGATTTCTCCCGGGGCGCCATCGCCGAGATCCTACAACGATCGGGGCCAACGGATTAGCCGCCTTTGGGCGCTCATGCCAAGGTTAGGCTTCGACCACAAATGTTTGTATTACCTTCAACAGGTCGGGGAGGTCCCTGGAGAAGATCGACGAAAGCAGACCAAGCAGGTTTTTGGCCGACTTCATGTACTTATCCGCTGCTCCCATCGGGTCGACTCCAAAGCGTCGTCCAAAGCCGTAGACTGGCCGGTCCTCCGGGTCCCGGCGGTCCGACTGCACAATACGCGGCGGCGGCGTTACTGGCCGGAGGACCCCTCGGCGGGCGCCCCGGATCGACGACCCCATACGGTTGCCGCCTCGAGGAGGTAGCATCCGCGACGACCACCTCTTTCCCCCCGCGTGGAGGCGGTCTCCTCGAGGAGGGGATCTCCACCACCTCCTGCGTCGAGGCGCGGGCTTAGGGGCGGAACGGGCGCCGCTCCTCCATGACCACGTCGCCAGCGGGCCATCGGGCAGGCGCCGCCACGGCTTCAAGCGACGGGCGCCGTCACGGCCTCCACAAAGAAGCGCCGCCAAGGCCTCCCGCGCCCGGGCGCTTTTGCGCCCCTCTCCGCTGGGGGCGGAGGGTGGCTCCTCGCCGAGGGCGCTTCGATCACCGCTTCCTCGACGCCGGGCGCCACGCCCCCTGGGGCAGCAAGTGGCGCCACCCGCATCGCTGTAGCCTCGCTGCTTGCGCGGAGCGAAGCGGGGCCCAGGGCCGGGCCGTCTTGCGCTTTTTTTGCCGCGTAGCAAGAAGAGTGAGTCTTCAAAAAGAAAAAGAAGAGCGGCGGCAAGACTAAAAGGACAAACACCTACCGGCGACCGGGCGGTTGAAACGACGGCTCATCGGAGCTGTGCTCGCTGGGGCTCGGACTTGAGGTGTCCTCGGCCCCAGCGACTCGGGGGTCACGGACACGGGGCCAGCCCACCGGCGTCGCCGCCTCTTCGGCCGAGGCTGCGCCTCACCCTCGGCGGCCCCCCCCGCCTCGGGCCGTTCCGAGGGCAGGACCGAGCCGCCCCCGACGGGGCCTGACGGCGTGGGATGACTCACGGGGGGCCTCGCCCCTCCCGACGGAGTCACGTCCCCGGCCGCCCCGGCTGAAGCCTCGGCGGAGTGAGGGGCGGGGGCAGTGTCCTTCAACGGCCACGGCAACCACTCCCTTTCTTCACGGGGGGGCGATGCGGCCAAGCCGAAGAAGCTGTAGTCCTCGTCCTCCTCCTCGTCATCCTCATCATCGTCATCGGCGCCGGTGGTGTCAGAGGGCGTCGGCTCCCGGGGGAGTCCCTCATCCTCCTGCCGGCGCCTCCGCTTCTCCAGGGCGCGCTTCTCACCCTCCTTGCGGATGTTCCGATCCTTCTTCTTCTCCTTCTTCTTCTTTTCCTTCCTCTGCTCCGCCGCGATGGCCTTGTTAGCCTCCTTCACCGCGGAGACGGGAGGTTTCGACGCTCTCAACTTCCCGGCCAGTCCCTGCGAGGAAAAGAACAAGGTGAGGTTAAAGGAGGAGATGCGGGCATCAACGATACAAGCACAATCAAAGGAACTCACCACGGAGATGGCATCCGGGTGGGGGCGCATTGCGACCCTGTAGAGGAGGGAAGGGTCGGTCACCGTCGCCGCCTCCTTCGTCCGCTCGACAACCTCGTCGAACTCGAGGTCGACGGGACGACATCCTTGTCCCAGCCAGGGGGCTCCTTTCCCCGCATGTCGAGCAGGGAAAAAAGCCGCCTCGACATGAGGGGCAGGACTCGCCGTTGGTGGAAGGCGGCGATGACGACCGACGCATCCAACCCTTTCTGGGTCAGCATCTTCAAGGCCCGGAACACCTTCTTCAGCGGAGTGGTCTTCTCCTCGATGATCTCCTCCCTCCACCTTGCGGGCTCCGCCTCAAACACCTTCCCGGTGAAAGCGGGCAAGTGACGGAAGTCGTTCCGGAGATAGAACCACTTCGCGCGCCCCGCCCAGCGGTTGGAGGAGGCGAGCCTCGTCGGGATGTAGGAATCCCGGTGGCGATTCCACGGCTGCAGATGCAGCTCCCGACGCTGACGGGCATCCTCTTCCCCCTACCGGCGCCCTTGAAGTAGAGGGCGCCCTCGAAGAAATAGAGCCGAGATCCCGGTGGGGCTCGACTCAGGTACCCCTCGCATAGGGGCGACGAACACCGCCAGGTAGCGTGATGGAGTTGGGGTTGAGGTTCTGCAGCTCCAGGGCCGTAGTACTCGAGGATGGCCCTCAAGAACCGGCCCACGGCATCCCGAACCCGTTCTCATGGAACGTCGTGAAGCTCACGACGTACCCCCGAGGCGGGTGCGGGGGGACAGTGGTCGGCCGGGCGGAACAATCCACTCCGAGGCCCGGGTCGGCGCAGGGGCGGAGAAGCCCCTTCCCCCACGAGCGCCCGTCGGCTCGGCAGCGTCACGGAGCTCGTTTCCCCACTCCTCCGCGCCGACGATCTCGGGCCTCGGCGCCATGGCGACGATGGGCTAGGGCAGATGCAGGTGGTTTCTCTCCCTTCTCGCCCCTTCCCTCTCGGCGGCGCTGATGCGTATGGCGGCGGCGGAGGAAACGAAAAGCGGGCGCAAGGGTGAGGAAGGCGAGAAGAAAAACAGACGGCCGCCCACACCGGTATTTATACCCGTAAAACCCCGTCGGTTCACCTACCCACATTTAATGCACGATCGCGCCCGGGATTTCCCACTCGAGTACACGTCCGCACGGAGACCCAGCGTCGGGCGCACGGCGGCCACAGCCACATGGCCTCTGCGGGCGCCTCACGCCGATGCAGAATTTTTTTCTCCACATAAAATCCCAAAGACACGGAACCCCGGGGGGGGCCTTGGGCGCTGCGCTCGGTGGCAGCATGGCGCCGCCACATCACATCCCTGTGGGACCCGCAAGCACGCGCGCACGGCAACTGCCACGACGGAAAAGTGGGGCCCGCCACCGCTCGCTTGGCGCCCACATCCCGCGGTGGCCACCCTCGAAAAGGCGCCCCCGTCCCCCACAAGCGGGGGTGTTCACACCAAGCGCTTCCTTCCCTGGAAGGAGCCGGGCGACGGTCCATTACGGTCCGTAGGTACGAAAAGCTGGCCCATCTCAGGGTTCGACAGCTCCCTCAGGACAGCAGAGTCAGGGGCAGCTCGGACGGCCTCATACACAGCATAGCCCTGCGCGAGCAGGGGCCGTCCTTGTAGCATCCGAGGCCAGCACGGCAGCCTGAGAAAGGGGGATCCCGCGTGGGAGAGCGCCGAGCCCTCGGGACCCGGCGGACGGGACCCGAGCCCCGCCTCAGGGACACTGTGCAGGCTCTTATGAAACGCGCCTCCGGGCCCAGCCAACCCCTAACGAACGGGGCACAGGCGTTTCACTTGGATCCTCCCGTTAACAGCTCACCGGATCTAGTTGCGTGTGACACTCGTCACCGACAGCGTGACAAAATCCACCCTCCTCCCTGCGGAAGGGATGCGCGA
Organism: Chrysopogon serrulatus; assembly: GCA_015844335.1. NCBI lineage: Eukaryota > Viridiplantae > Streptophyta > Magnoliopsida > Poales > Poaceae > Chrysopogon > Chrysopogon serrulatus. Next base: position 45,622 of record JADLZL010000044.1, on the reverse strand, counting down.
GGCGTTCACGAAGTTAACGGCCAAGTACCTCGCGGCCGCCCCACGCCCGAACGGGGCTCGGGCTACCCCGGCGCAGCGGCCGGAGTAGGGAAACGTCATCTAACCACGCGTCATGCCCCCCGGACGAGCCGACGGGCCCGGGGACTCGGCAAACGACAGAAACACTCTGACTGGAAACATGTAAGCCCTCGGAGAAGCACCCACACTCCTCCGAGGCCTCGGGGGCTACACCCGGCGGGTGCGCTCGCGCGCCCCCACCGGAGAACAGTCTCTGAGGTGAGCTGAACACCCTCACCAAGCACGTACATCACTCACGCCCCTCCGAGGCCACAGGGGCTACACCCGTCGGGTGCGCTCGCGCGCACCCAAATAGAGAGAACGCCTAGAGCATCTAACAGCTAGCCCGGCATGAACTAGACTAAGAAGCACGACCTCAGCCTCTGAACGAGTGCTCCCACTCCTTCAGAGGCTCGGGGGCTACTGTCGGGGACCAAAATAAGGGCCCTCCTAACAATTAGGCCCAAGAAACGCAAAACTAGGCCACACAGTAACAAAACACGGCCTGCCAAGGCCCAACAAGACTACACACTAACACCCCCGAGCCCACATTGCTTTGGGACTTCAAGCAAACGCTAACTTTCCGCCCGTCCAAGCCTCCTTTACCAAGGCCTCGGACGAGTTCCTGTTTTTCCGTCTCGCCCGAGCCTCCCCAGAGGCCTCGGGACGGGCGTCCGCTTTCGACTCGCCCGAGCCTCTCAAAGGGCCTCGGGCGGCGTCCTGCCTCCGTCCCGACCGAGCCCTCCCTGCTGAGGCCTCGGGGCGGGCACTAACACTCCGCCTCCCCGAGGCCTCCCTGCAGCGGCCTCGGACGAGTTCCCGCCTTCCGTCCCGACCGAGCCCCTCCCCCTGAGGCCTCGGACGGGCACTAACACCCGCCTCGCCCGAGGCCTCCCCCTGCAGCGGCCTCGGACGAGTTCCCGCCTTCCGTCCCGACCGAGCCCCCGCGCTAAGGCCTCGGACGACACGCGCCGCATCACCTGGTCAAAGACTGACCACTGACTTGACGTATATCTACCGCCCACCTTCCCACAGTGATCGCCGCCGACGCTAGCCCCTGGCAGGGGATGGGAGCCGTCCCGTCACCACTCTGCACCTCTGCGCCCGCGCTCACGATTACGCAATCCCTATAGTGGCGGCCATGCCTGCCACTGTAGGGCGTCATGATAACTAACCCCTGTAACAGGTCCCATCACGGGAGTCCAAATACGGAGCACGCCGCGTCCCGGGCAGGAGCACGGCGCCACCCCTGTACGGCGGCCGGGTCTTCCGGTGCCCCGGCCACTGTGCACCCAGGCTTCCAGAGCCGGGGCAGACGGAGATGGCCCCATACGCTGTATCTCCACGTCGACCACGCCAGTATACGACAGCGATGCCGCTGCCCTCGGGGCCCGGACCGGGAGTGAGTCAAAGCTACATCAGGCCCACGCATGCACAGGCACGCTCATCATGACGCCCACGCCGACCCCTGCAGAGGCAGACGTCCCCTCCTTCGCCAAGAACGAGGAGCCGACTCCACGGAACGGCGCCCGCCATCGACAGTGCGACGCCGTGCAAGACAAAACCGCCGCCCTCACCCGGGGCCTCGGCACAAGGAGAGAGGGAGCCCCAAGGCCTCGGCAGGATAAGGCGGCGCCCACCACCGTCTTTCCTATTCAAACACTGTACTGTAAAGCCCGTCCATCCCCTTCCGGCTATAAAAGGGGGGGACGGGGGTCCTTCCGAAAAGGGGAGAATCGAACTAAGCAAGTCAAGCAATCTCCTTGGCAAACAAACACACACACACACACTCATCTCACAACGAGACTTGGGACAGTTCCCTCTCTCCGCCTGCTTGTACACCCTACCTACAGGCACTTTGGTGCAGGATAATACAAATCCTTCTTGTATCCTTCTTGCACACCATCCAGGGTTGGGAGCACGCACGTAAATTCACTCGTTGGTACTAGGACCACTAGTTTTAGCACCGACAGCTTGGTAGGCTCCGATTGGTTCACCTACAATACATCCAGGACAGAGCCAAGGGAAGGGTAGCAGGTTGGCAGGGGCGGCTACTGAGTTTGGGCGGAGAGAGCTAATATGCTCAGTGTCAGTGCCTTACCAGTGTATCTGCTGATGGAAGTAAAAGCGCCGAAGAAATTCATCTAAGAACTAGACAAGCTGAGAAGACGATTCTTATGGGCAGGTGACAAAGAGCTTATAGGGGGGAAATGTAAGGTGGCCTGGGTCAAGGTCTGCACACCAAAAATTAATGGTGGCTTGGCCATCATAGATTTGGGGAAATTCAGCAGAGCTTTGAGATTGCGATGGCTGTGGTTCTCTTGGGAAGGCAGAGATAGACCATGGCAAGGATTAGAGCTACCGGTAGACAGGGAAGATATGGCGCTTTTCAATGCTGCCACAAAGGTCGAGCTAGGTGATGGTAACAAGGCCTTGTTCTGGACATCCAGGTGGCTACAGGGAGAGGCCCCTTCAACCCTTTATCCAGCCTTGTTCAGACACAGCAAAAGAAAGAATAGGACAGTCAAGGAAGCACTCACTGATAGCAAATGGGTGGCTGATGTTGACCATCAAATGACTGTCCAAATAATCGCTGATTTTCTTGCCTTATGGGGGGCACCTGCAGGATATTGTTCTGCACCCATTACAGGAGGACAAAATCATATGGCTTCACTCCTCGGATGGCCAATATTCAGCAAGGTCTGCCTATGAGCTACAATTTGTCGGAATGACTGCATCCGTAACGGTTGAAGCTATCTGGAGGACTAAAGCTCCGCCAAAATGCCGCTTCTTCACCTGGTTGATGCTACAGAACAGGATATGGACAGCTGCGCGACTACAGATTAGGGAATGGCCTAACAACTACTTCTGCTCGCTATGCATGAGAAACCTAGAGACGGTCTCGCATCTATTCCAGGAATGTAGATACAGTAGGGCTGTTTGGGACATGGTAGCTATATGGACCAGGACGGTGGCCTTGAGTCCGGCATGCTGGGGTGAAATCAGTGACCTGGGCCAATGGTTCGTTGATTTGGGAAATGTTGCTCAAGCTGATAAGAGGAATGGACTACGTTCGATAGTCATGCTAACTGTCTGGGAAGTGTGGAAATAGAGAAACAATCGAATTTTTAGCAGGACCAGCAGAACTCCGGAGCAACTCTTTGATGCAATCCGGGATGAGACAAAGGCATGGATACGTGCTGGGAACAAAGGGCTGCAAGCGGTACAGCCAGCTATGAGGCTGCTACCAGGGACTGAATCGGTAGGAAATAGGACTAATGTAAATTAGACCTGATGTAATGCAGGGGTGGCGTGGCATCACCTCAATGTGAAGCCATGCGTGTGTGGACGCAGCTTGCGCCAATGACCTTGTAAGGCCTTCTGCAGTGTGCTCAGAGAGTGATGCCCAAAAATAGAGAGAGAGTGTTTGGGCATCACTCTCATCACTGCAGGTAGTGATGACTACTTAAAGTAGTGCCTGAAAAAGTGAGAGCGGTGCATATTGATTCACCGGTGCCCCAATGTTAAAATATATTATTGGACTGTAGCAGAAACTGTTGCAAACAAGTGACGGTTGCTCAAAACGGTTACATTTCACCCCATTCCATTTCATACAGACTGTTTCACACATACACACAGACTGTCTCACACATACACACAGACTTTCACACATGGATGTTGGGCACAGGCATTCACATGACCGTTGGCAAAGGTCTATATATACAAGTGACCATCTGTACATGAACACACAAACCCCTCTCTATTTCTCTTCAGCCATAGCCATGGAGAACACATCTCCATCTTTCACAAACATGCTGAATTCTGCAGTGACAAGCGATGAGGCACAAAATCCAATTAGGCAACAACATCATTTCCCTTCACCCCAATACCCCATGAACTATCCACCACAATTTTCTGCTACTTTCCACCCCCAGTATTCACATATGTTCAATCCCTTTGGATCTCAGTCAAACTACCCACAATTCCCATTCCCACCACAAGGAAGCTATCAAGGTACTTACCCGGGGATGGTACAATACCCACAAGGCGTTGGTGGTGCATCACCAGTTGGAACCATGGGTTTCTTCCAAGGTAGCCGAGGGACTGATTCGCGAGTTGATGAGAGCAGCCCTATTGGTTCAGCTTCTCCGGTGTCCCAAGAGCAACAACAAGTTGGTGTGGATCCTGTAAACACCCCAGTTTGGAGTGACAATGACAGCAGCCTAGAAGAAAGTGAAAAGAAAGAAGGTAGAATATTTTGGAGTGAACAAGAAAATCTTCGGTTAGTAAGTGCTTGGCTGAAAAATTCCACTGATCCAATTATTGGAGTTGATAGAAGAGGAGATAGGTACTGGAAGGATGTTGCAGCAGAGTACAACTTGAACACGCCCAAAGATCGAAGAAGAACAGCTGCTCAATTGAAAAACCATTGGAGCAAGACTATACCTTTAATTACCAAGTTCCATGCATGTTATGAAAAGGCAAAAAGAGAGCATGGTAGTGGTGAATCCGATGATCAAGTCATGGAAAGAGCTCGTGCTGAGTACAAAGGAGTCGCCAAGAAAAAGAGGCCTTTTGCACTAGAGTATTGGTGGAAAGCAGTGAAGGATCAACCAAAGTGGAGTAAAGCTTACCCAATTGAAGAGGTCATGAACAAGAGAACCAAGATAAATGCAACTGGAGCTTATACTTCTTCAAATCAAGATAGTGAAGATGCAGATCCTGCAATTAGGTGTTGACCACCAGGACGAAATGCAGCAAAAGCTCGACAAAAAGGCAAAGGCAAGTCAGTACAGTCAGAAGACAGCATCTCAAATGAAAATGTGAACATGTTCAATGAACTTCAGTTGAGAAAAACTACTGCCGCTGAAAAATTAGCTGAAGCAACACTTATTAAAGCTGAAGCTGTAAAAGCTAAAGCTGAAGCTGAAAATAAGATGGGAGATAATGAGATGGAAAAGGCAAAGCTACAGAAAATGAGTATGTACATGTCCCTATTAGGGACGGATATTTCAAGCTATGATGAAGAAGCCAAGAAAGGACACAAACAGATGTTGGCGTACTTACCTGCAGAGCTTTTTAGTTGAATTGTTTTTCTTTTTTTTCGAATGCATCAATGTACTATCTATGTAGAAGACATGTACGTTTCTATGTGCGACCATGTATCAATGTATTACCAGATTTTTAGTTGAAATGTTTTTTTTTTGAATGCATGAATGTAATATCTATGTAGAAGACATGTACGTTTAATTTCTCAAGTGCGACCATGTATCAATGTACTACCTTGTTGGTTCTGCATGCATTGTTGACCTGAAAGAAACCAGAATATACATCAGAATAGAAACTAGCTATCTCAAATTACAAAAACAAGAATAGTTGTCCTGACAATACAGCTGTTGTAAAAAGAAAAGTTGATCTGACAATACAGCTGTTGTATAAAAGAAAAGTAGGTCTGCCAATATAGCTATTGTAAAAAGAAAAGTTGATCTGACAATACAGCTGTTGTAAAAAAGAAAAGCAGGTCTACCAATATAGCTACTGTAAAAAGAAAAGTTGATCTGACAATATAGCTGTTGCAATAAACTAGCTGTTGGCAAAGGAGCCATTGTGAGCTCCCTTCCCTTGTATAAATGGAGGACCCTGCATTCCACCCACGGACCATATCATCCACCAAAGAGTTTTACTCTTGCAGCCAGCAAACCAAATTCACTACAGAAGTTTCCATGGACCAAAACTTTTCCATGGAAAATGATGAAGAGTCTGATAGTGAAGCTGGAGTTGACCAATTCATTTGGGACTTCATGAATGATCCAGTCGAGGCCCAAATTGAGGCAAAAATCAGAGCTCAGATCGAGGCACAACATATAGGTACGTCTACTGATCACCGAAGGTTTCGTAGAAGGCACATTGAAAGAGGGCGTGAAGCTGCTAGGGATCGTTTAATGTCTGATTACTTCTCAGAAAATATAGTATACAATGATTTCCAATTTCGACGAAGGTATAGGATGAAGCGACACCTATTTCTTCGTATTGTGCAGACCCTTAGTTCATGGTCTCCTTATTTTCGCCAACGGAGTGATGCATTTGGAAAGGTGGGCTTTTCACCTTTGCACAAATGTACCATTGCTATGAGAATGTTAGCATATGGAACACCTGCTGATTTATGGGATGAAAATCTGCGAATTGCTGAAACTACAGTTATTGAGTGCATGAATACTTTCTGTAGAGGTGTCATTGAGTGTTTTGGTCCTACATATTTAAGAAAACAAACTACAGAAGACATCCAAAGGTTACTTCATATAGGAGCAGCGCGTGGATTTCCAGGCATGTTGGGCAGTGTAGATTGCATGCACTGGCAATGGAGGAACTGTCCAGTGGCATGGAAGGGACAATATACTCGTGGAGATCAATGTGGACCTACTGTCATGTTAGAAGCAGTTGCCTCACATGACCTTTGGATATGGCACACATTTTTTGGTGTTGCTGGGTCAAACAATGATATCAATGTCCTTAATCGATCACCTTTGTTCATAGATGTAGTACAAGGAAGAGCTCCAGAGGTTCATTTCACAGTCAATGGCAATGAGTATAACATGGGATACTACCTAGCAGATGGTATTTATCCAGAGTGGGCAACGTTTGTGAAAACAATTCATTTGCCTCAATGTGAAAAAGACAAATTATTTGCAGAACACCAAGAGGGAGCAAGAAAAGATGTGGAACGCGCTTTTGGTGTTTTGCAATCTCAATTTGCCATTCTACGAAGCCCAGCACGTATGTGGCAAGTGCGATCACTAGCTGAAATTATTTATGCATGTATTATATTGCATAACATGATTGTGGAGGATGAAAGGGACTCTTTCAGAGTTCGATATGATGACAATTATGAGCATGAGTACCACCAGAGTAGCTCATCCGCACCATTATTAGGATATGGACATGGGCCAATTCATGGATTTTCCAGGGCTCTAGAGATAGAAGAAGACATCCGTGATCGAGATATGCATCGTCGTCTAAAGGCAGACTTGGTTGAACATATATTTCAGCGCTTTGGAGGAGGCCAAGCTTCGATTTATTTTATTTCTTTCAAATTGTTTGTACCAGTATATGTAGTTTTTTATTAAAATAATAGTACTATTATGTATGAACTCTATCAGTGTCAAAGTGTACCAATTAATTGTAATCTCAAGTACGTCGCTTGCATTGCGTTATGTGGAGAGTCAAAAGTATTCATTTTTATTTGTTTCCACTAAACGTAACCAAAGTGTTGCACAATCACTAGAAGTTACGATTTATCAGGAACTAATGTAGTACCTGCAACAGCACCACGAAACACGGCAGCAGCAGCAGCCGGCGTGCTTGCCTATCCATCCATTCCTCCTCCCAGGGCCGGCTCTACAATTTTAAGGGCCCTTGGGCAAGTAAGAAGTTAAGGACCTGTTGAACGATCTTAATATAAAGATCAAGTATACAGTAAAAATAATAAAAATTACTTTGCATCAGCTTCTATATCTAAATTATGTTCCCCTGCTTTCTGCCCCTGATCTTGATTGACTTCAGTATTACTTGAAACTTGAAACTGAAAAAACTAACGTATAGTACCTCTACGTGATTCTACGGATCTTATTTTCTTTCTAAAGAGTTTTTTTCTCTCTTTTTTGAATACCCGATAAATACTTCTTAGGAAACATCTAAGCTATTCAAATAAAAACATTGAATTAGAAATTTATAGCCAAGCAAAAAGCATACAGATCAGGGGGGGTTTTGACGTATTGTTTACTGTGACCGTGATGGTGTGATCGCGTTTGTCGTCCGTCGTCCTTGCAGCTCGGGCCGTCACGGCGCCGCGGCGGTGCGCCGGTGTGCTAGCGAGCCGGCGTCTCCTCAGCAAGGATACCGCATCGATGCCTCGATGGGAAAGATGCGAGAGTAGGAAGAAGCGCCAGCGCCGCGCGCGATTGGAAAACAAATCGTTGCTGGCTCCTCGTTACGTGGCGTGCGGAAATATACATTTTTCGAGTGGAAATTTGAAAAGTATAAATCTATACTAATTACCTACATGATGTTGGGCCCCCCAGCTCCAAGGGCCCCCGGCGGTCGCACCGCCTGCCCCTCCCCTAGAGCCGGGCCTGCCTCCTCCAGCCTTCATGTCGTACACCCGCATGTGCCCTCGCCGCCTCGCGTGGACAGACCGAGAGTGGAAGCGGAGGCGGGGGGCTGCGACGTGCAGCAGCCGGAGCCTGCCGATCCGCAGACCGGGCCTTCCTGCCGCCGGCGGCGCCCCGCGAACAGATCGAGAACGTGGGCGACGGAGGCGGGGTTGCGCCGTGCAGCAGCCGGAGCCTGCTGATCCGCCGGGCTGGACCTTCCGGCCACCAGCAACGCCCTCACGGACAGATCGAGAATGGCAGCGACGGAGGCGGGGGCTGCGCCCGTGAAGCAGCCGGAGTCCGCCGATCCGGCGGGCCAGGCCTTCCTGCCACCGGGCGGCGCCCCGCGGACAGATCGAGAGCGGCAGCAACGGAGGCGGGGGCTGCGCCATGGGCCGGGCCTTCGCCATCAGCAGCGCTGATGCCTGCCGCCGGGCGCTGGGTGCGCCACCAGCGGGCCGATCTGCGGTTGCCATCCGCCTCCCGTGCGACCTCAGTCACGGAGGCGGCGGCTGCCCCGACGGAGATGCCATCGACGAGATCAGCAACGAGGATTTGCTAGAGCAGGGAGACGTGAACGAGGAAGAGAATGGGGATTTTTTCTCGCGCGAAGGAACCAGAAGGAGAAGGCAGGGAGATATATTTTATTGGATGTGGGTCCTGATGATATGAGATGGCTTCGGTGCCAAATGTTTTTCACGCTGCAGCTCTTTGGGCGTCGGTGCTTAATTCTGTACGTGGGGCCCGCTTTTTATGGAGCAACGCTCTCACACTGCGGAAGGCCTAATTTCCACTCTACTTATCAATGAAAGCCTGTGAAGGATCTTTCGAAAAAAAAACATGGGACTAGGAGCCATAGGTTAGATTGATTTTTTAATTATTATTATCGACCGAGCAGCAAGGGGCGAGCCATGGCACTAGGAGCACAATTGCTCGGTGTGGCTGTCTAGATTTTTTAGAAATTGAAATGACTCATTCAAGCTTTTCACGTATGAATCACAAATATCATCTGAACATTCAAAAGCATTTGTCGTCAAAGACAGTAGCAATCGTTTACATTATTAGGAGCACAATAACTGCCAACTCACAGTAACAGACAAATTAAGGGTAAATTACGGACAATAGAAGAACATCTGATGGTTCAGTAATAACTAGAGTCTAAATAAAGAATCGTAATGCTGCTACTGACTCTTGTCATGTCTACCGTGACCACATATATATATTTGTTGTTGCTGGTGCTCGTGCGCTAGCTGTTTCTATTTCTGGACGAATGCGGGTTTTGCATGCACGGCCCAACCAAAGATGAATATCAAGGGCCACTCTTCAAGTAGCATATTACCCACGATAATACATGCTGAACGTACCAATGCCCAGAATAGCCCTTGCCTTGTACGTAATGCTGGTAGAAGAAAAAGACGTTTCACAATAAACCCCAGTTGCCTATATAGCGGTACGAAAGAAGTGAGGACACATGTGGCAACTGCAGTCTTGTGAGACACGGGGGCTAGCACCACATATGCACCAAGTGCAAAGGCAGCTGCCAAGCTTGTAATCGAATTCAGTAGGAGATAGGAGGCAGAGTTGAAGTGCATTCTGCGTCTCCAAGGGTTCAACAAAGGGGATCCAGACTCCATGAGAGCAATCGTAGCCATCGCGGAGAAAACGAAGGCCAATGTATTGGACGCGATGAATGCATCAAAAGCATACCTTGGAGCAAGTGTTGGTGAGCCTCCATTTTTGTGATCATCAGCTATGTAACCTCCAGGCACCGCATAAGTTGCGCCAAATGTTACGGTTGCTATTAGAACTGAGCCAATACTCAGAGTTTGCGTCGCGTCTTTCAGCAACTCCATTTCTTTACTTTTGTCATGTTTGACTCTCACAGTTTTGTCGTTTTCGAAGTGATCCTGGCGACGGACATTCTTCACTGCACCGGCAACTCTGAGCGTGCGCCATATTATCAGTTCACTATTCTGCAAAAGGAAAACAAATAGAAGCTGACGAGCCGCGCAAAATAATATATATATCAGTTGTTGGCCCATGCTTGAAAATGAAACGAGCCTATGGATTACCTGAAAATTCAACAATCCTTCTTCTGGAATCTTATACTGTGCTATATCTAATGGAGTCTCCCCTCTATTGTTTGGTAAGTTTAACTTCACTTGTGGATTCACCAATAGAGGACAAAACATCAGAAGGCTCCTAGCCTCGACAGCAAGGTGAAGTGCAGTGTTTCCATCATTGTCTACCATGTTCATAATCCATGATAGTGATAAATTTCTGCAGGCCTTTCTGATTATATTTGCCTTCTTTTTCTCAACAGCAACGTGCAGAAATGTCCTTCCTTTAGCATCGCGCAGACCGGCGCTGCCAGGATATCTTTTAACAAACATATCAACATTCCAGGAAGCACCTACAGAGGCCGCAACATGTATGGGGAAAATACCGGCATGGTCTGGTTGATACAGCGCATCCGGATTAGCTTTCAATACTCGGCGGCAAATGCTTGATGGCCCAAATTGAAAGGGAAACTGTATAGCTGCAGCAAAGTGAAGAGGCGTACTCCCATTTTCATCCCTTTTTGTGGTAAGGTCCCTGTTTTGCGAGCAGAGGTGTCTTAACAACATCGTGTGATCTGCAAACACCATTCTTTTGTTTATCAGACTAATCAAGGTGAGCAGAAAAGAACAACTGTATATGCGAATAAAGGACTTATTAGTTGCAATACACAACAAGATCAAGACATCTGTGAATATGTATACCTAGCTGAACTCGATTACATTTCCAAGTGATCATCATGGACTTAAATCATGTACACAAATAGCAAATGAGATCATACATACATTCCAATCAGTTATGGCACAATCAGTGAATTAGTCCCGTTTTGAAACTCATGCCATCTTCAACTTTCAGAAATTTCTAATGGTGTCCTGTTTAATCCATACACCTTGACAAAAGTTGCAAACCTAGAAAGGGTACATTTGTTGTAGGACATCCTTCAATGTTACTCCCGTCATCCCAAATTATGTCATTCGAAGATGGAGAGTCAAAGCATCTCAGGTTTAACAACGACTGATTGATAAGAGTTTAGGGTTTAGGGTTCCTTCAATGTTAGTATTTATGGATAGACACTACTGACTGGTAAGGTCCTTATTTTGTGGGAAGTGGTGTGTTTCGTTTCATTCTAAGTTTCTAACAACGACTTCATAAGATCTGCATACACCATTCTTTTATCATACTAATCAAGGTGAGAAAAAACAACCGGCCATGTATGCGAATATATAAAAATCAAGTCTCCGTGAACCTAGTTTGTAATTAAGATGGAAAAAGCAAAGACGCATGCACGTGTACCTGTACGTACCTTGGTGTCGTTGGTACCCGACAGAGTCTTGGTACCGGAGAACGGCAGCATGCAATGCATTCTGTCCATTTGGTCCGGAGAAGGAAAGCTTTCCATCACTGCTCTTATCATACAGTGTTTTCTCAATTTCATCTTGTTTTAGCATGATGGCAAGGTACATAGGTGATGTGCCACCGTCTTGAGGAAAGCTGGCCAATTCTGAGTCCTTCCCCATCAGCAGGTCGACTATGTCCTTGTTCCCAATGCGGATCGCCTCATGCAAGGCTGTCTCCTTGTGCTTGTTCTCTTTCCGGAGCAGTTCCTTCATCCTATCCTCGCCTTCAGCGGAAGCAAGATCAGTGAGGCAAGCAACCATATTGGACTTCCCCGCTCGTGCAGCGCAGTGCAGAGGTGTGTCACCCTTGTTGTTTTCCACAAAGAGGAGGTGCTTGGCTTTCCCGTAGATGATGCGAGCACTGTTCAAGAAATTATCACCGTCGCCATACCCGTAGGTGGTCAATAATGCATGACGGCGTTGGCCACTGGTTAGGCACCAGCACCCGCGCCACTGCCACCACTTGCCATTTTGTTCAAGGAGATGTTTCGCTTCTCTGGACTTGGTAAAGAAGTTGTCGCCCTGACCAAAAGCGGCCACCACATGGAGTGCAGTGTCACCTTCAGCGGTGACCCCTTCAAGGATCGACTCATTTGCTTCTGTGTCACCATAAGAGCTTGCTTGTGGAGTATTCAAGCCTCCGTCGGTGCCACCGCCATGGCCAGAGGCTTGATCGGCTTCACTGTAGAGAAGGGTCTGTAGCCCCTCAGAAGAACCGGAGGAAGCCAGTGCTAGCAGATGGGGATCTATGTTCCTTTGTTGAGGTTGAGGCTTCTCCATGGAAGCAGCGTGCTGCTTGGCCATCACCACCACCATCATCTGCGATTCCTCCTTCTTCACCAGCTCCTTCAGCTGCTGGACATCACCACTGGCTGTGGCCACTATCAGCTTGGCGTCTATGGCTGTCGCTCCCGGAGCATTTGCTTGATGTTCAGCGGGTCCACTGCTCGATGACATATCCAACTAGGAAGCTGGAGAGTTTTCTTTACCTATACCCAAAAAATGATAAAAAAACAGAGGTCAATGAGTGACAAAGCTAGGAAAAATTATAAAAGAGCAGTAGGCAACAGTGGAAACAGTGGTCAACTAGACATAGCTAATATCATGCATAATAAAAGCTATGTTCCTAGAAAAGGCAAAACGACTTATAATTTAGAATAAGAGTACTTTCTAGCAAAATGCTTGCAGTAACATCCATGAACGGGCAGCTCTAGAGATGTGGTAGGGGCCAGAGGACAACTATGTAGCAGCAGCAGTAGAAGTGTTATGACGACAACTGACCGGCAATCTGAGTATTGCATAGTAGCTTATGGCTATTAAACTATTCTTCATAGTAGCTTATATTAGTATTGCATGTGGATCTTATAGATATATTTGTATTTTTTATAATGATTAGAGGTGAATAATTTGGATACAGAATTAGTATGTGTCACTTTCTATTATCTTTCGTTATTTTTGCACTATTTTTTTTACAATAGTAGAGGTTGATAATTTATAAAGAATATGAGTGGGTATTATAATTAGCTTTCATAATGGTAGGGGTGAGTAATTTATTTACAAAGTTAGAGGGTTATTTTAAATTATTTTTCTGAATAGAATAGGTTGGTATTTTGATTTATCTTTTATAATGATAGATGTGGGTAATTTATATAAAGCTAGGGGATATTTCAAATTATCTTTTTATAGTGGCAGATGTGGATGATTTTAATGCAAACTTAGAGGGTTACTATATATATATATATATATATATATATATATATATATATATATATATATATATATATATATATATATATAGAAGAGGTTTTTCCTACTCCCAGGGAGTAGTTACTCCCATCTTCAAAACAACATATTGCGTATTTGTTTATACTTGTTTATCACTTTGAGTATTTTTATATACTCATAATAAGATACTTCAAATCTTCCGACGTAAAAAAATTTCAAAGGAACCCATACTTTTTAATATATTATAAAAATACCACTGACTGTAGTATATAAAACAAGTATAACCACATACTCTATGTATGCATGCATACTTGACATATATACTACCATAGATGGTCTAGTATTATTATATACACCTTAAATCTAGAGATATTAACATGGGAGTAACTACTCCCTAGGAGTAGGAAAAAAATTTCCATATATATATATATATATATATATATATATATATAATTAATGGAATGGATCCAGTGGCTATTGTTATTGCGACAATTATTTATAGTCTACCGGATCAAAGGATAGAAATTTTTTATTATTGTGCCTTTTTCTAGCAAGCCTGATGTGGAGACTGTGTGTTGGAGCCTATAATAAGATAAGATGTGGAGACTACGCTAGAAGCCTTCAAATAATAGTAAAATTTGTTGTTGCTCTGTGCCTACATTGTATGGAAGCAGACATTATATTGGTGGAAAAGGAATACTCCTATACATAAGCATTTCAGGATTTCCCTGTTTTTATCAGCATTTCAGGAATTAAATCACGGAATGGCTCTGGAATGTCACAGCTCGAATTCCAAACTGAATGGAACCAGCTGCTATCGCAAGTAATTGTAACTCAAAACACAAAGGACAAGGCAATGCAAGCAAGCATGAGGATATTACACAAATGAAACTGAAAATCATTACTGCATTATAAGAGCTAGTGAGGTTGCAGGAGGGACAGAATAATGAGATCACCTCAATTTTGCAGGCGGTGCTGGAGTCCTTGGGTTATGTGAGGAAAGGAGACAGGTAATTGCCTTAGTTTTTAAAAGCAAGGAAGATTGGAAAAAGGAGATGATTCAATGCTTAGTTCACACTCCAAGGATTGAGTGCAAAATTGGCATGGAAGCAGCAGGCATAACTTTAGTGGTATATATATGGTTGTTCCTTTTTTGTATACAGATGGAAACCAACAATTCCTTGCTTCTAGGTATTTCTGGAATTATTATTTTTAGACAAAATAATATTTCTGGAATTAATTAATAATAGTAAGTAGTTATTTTCCTGCAACGTAGAAACTGCTAAGGCATGACACAGCTTCTGAATTACCGCAGCTGTCTGTATACGCCATGCTAAAGAGTCTCTCTTTTTTTTCTAAATAAAAAAGGTAGATATAGATCCACAATCTATGCCTTGCTTGATGATTGATAAATGCGACGTTAAAGAGCTTGTGCTAGCTCTTTATTATCTTGGGTAGCGTAATGACTTTGATGATTCCTTGCAGGTCCTACCGAGCACTTAGCTTTTTCGCTGTAAGTTCTTGTTAGTCTTTTCTTTCTCTCGTGTTTATGTATGTTGTTGAACATTTTGTATAGTTGTTGGCTTAGACTGTTTTCCTTTTTTTTAATATATATAAACGGCAGATTCTGCCTGTTTAGTGTTTACTTTTTACGTTTAAAAAACATTCCTTGCTGATGAGGTCAGAGAGGCACCGTCGCTTGATCCACCTCTCTCATCCAGCTTTCTCAAATCGCAGTCATATGACCAAGGAAAACAGCAGCTGATTGAGTCCAAAATTATCGGACACAGAGTATCGATCGTTGTTTGCATCGAAAACACTTGTATATAGTATGCGTTTCTGTGTGATGTATGGTTCACTTTAATTTTCAGGTTTGGAGAACCAGTCGTACTCAGGTTCCCCTGTTCCTGTATAGAACTGGGGGAGAGAAGTAGAGCATTGAGAATTTGATATCTCCCCCACCCCTGTATTTTTCTGTGTCTGTCAGACGCATAAGCAACAGAGGGATACGCATAGTGGAGTCTGTCTGCTGTGTTCGTGGAGAACATGACGCGGCCAAAAGAACAGAGGATGATACTCTGTTTTTGAGTACTGCATACCCGTATGGCATTGCATTGGTTCGAGAAGGCCAGCCGTGTCCCTGTCTGCATTCGTTCCTTTGGTGGATCTCCGCTTTCCCTTTGTTAAGCCTGGGGATGGTAGTGTCCACTTTACCCGTCCAGAAAAGCAGGCAGCACGCTCGTCTGCCGGAGCCGCCTCGCTTTGATAGTGGGAGAAGCGACAAGTCAGCCATGCCGCGACGAGCACAAAGCTCCATCGTCTGGTCTGGGACTGCAACAATGGCTCGGCGTCGGTGTGGCTATTTAGGTATGTATACGTATGTATGTATGTAAATTATTAGAAATTCTAATGCCTGCCTTATTCGAGTTTTTTTTTTTAACACAAATCTCAAATATCATCCGGATACTACGCAAAAGCATTTATCAAAAAATACATATGTTTTTTTTTTTTTGGGTTAAAACAGGAGGGGAAAATCCCCTACTGTGCTTTTATTGAAAGTAAAGTTCTCCCAGACTTGCTCATGATACATAAAAGGTTACAAAGAAAATCAAAAGAATTATACAAAGTGTTGTAGCCATAAATCTATTTGGGGGTGGAGACGTGGTTTTGCTTTTAGGATAACTAAGGCAAATTCAGTCTTGAAGATGTTCTTGCAACGCCGAATGGAGATGAGGAGTCCTCTGAATATTGCATTGTTTCTAATGGACCAGATGGACCAGCACATTGTAACAAAAAAATACATATGTAGGAGTAATAGTCACCGTTGACATTAATATTACAAGCATAATATATAAAACTCAAATAACAAACAACCAAAGGTTAAATGTACAGTGTCTATAATGTAGTAATGAATCGTAATAATGCAGAGAAAGATGACACGTACGTCATCATCCACGGGCAGGCTGACAACACCTTTTATTTTATACTACATATATACAAACCCATTAAGATAGAATGTCTGGCGTGACCACATCTTAATATACAGTAGTATTTGTTGATGCCCGCAGCTACTAGCTTCAAGCCAATGATCATATATAATCAGCTGCTTGCTTCTATTTTTGGATGGGAGCGGGTTTTAATTTGCATGCGCGGCCCAAGCGAAGATGAATATTAAGGGCCAATCATGTTGTAGTATATTACCGAAGATAACCACCGCTGAAAGTACCCATGCCCAAATTAGCCCTTTCCTCCTACGTAACGGTGGTATTATAAGAAAAAAAATATCTCATGGTATGATTTAGACGTTTATACAGCAGCACGAGAGATGTGATGACACATGTGGCAACTGCGGTCTTATGAGACACCGGAGCTAGCACCACGTAAGCACCAAGTGCAAAGGCAGCTGCCAAGCATGTAATTGAAAAGGATAGGAAGTAGGAGGCTGACCATAAGTGCATACTGCGACTCCGAGGGTCGAACAAAGGAGATCCAGAGGACATGAGAGCAGTTGTAGCCACCATGGAGAAAACGAAGGCCAGTGTGTTGGACACGATGAATCCTTCAAAAGCATACCTTTGAGCAAGTACTGGTGTGCCCCCATTGTTGTGATCATCAGCTATGTAACCTCCAGGCACAGCAAAAGTCGCGCCAAATGTGGCGGCTGCTATTAGAACTGAACCAACACACAGGATTCCCGTCGAGTCTTTCAGCAGCTCCTCAGTTTCTTTACTTTTACCATCACGCGCCTGCTTTACTCTCACAGCTTTGTTATCTTCCAGCAATTCATCCTGGCGACGGACACCCTTCACAGCACCAGCAAATTTGAGTGCGGTGTGTATTTGTGGTTCACTCTTCTGCGAATTGAAAGCAAAACAAAAGAAAAGGAGCGAACAAATTCAAAACAAATTAATAATAGATAAGAATATCAATCAGTTGTATGCTTGCTTTAGGGACTAAGTAAAATAAAATGAGCGGATGGATTACCTGATTATTGTACAATACTGATTGTCCTCCAACTTTGGGAATCTTATATTCTGCTATATCTAATGGAGTCTCCACCATATTATTTGGTAAATTTAAGTTCACTTGTAGATTCCCCAGTAGAGGACAAAACATGTGAAGGCTACCAGCCTCGACAGCAAGGTGAAGTGCAGTGTTCCCATCATTGTCTACCATATTCATGATCCATGATAGTGATACATTGCTGCAGGCACTCCTGATTACGTCCACCTCATTTTTCTCGACAGCAACATGAAGAAACGTCCTTCCCTTAGCATCGCGCAGACCGGCGCTACCACGACATTTTGTAACAAACATGTCGATGTTCTTGGAAGCACCTACAGAAGCAGCAACGTGTATGGGGAAAAATCCAGCATGGTCTGATTGATACAGGGCATCGGGATTAGCTTCCAATACTTGCTGACAAATGCTTGGTAGCGTAAATAGAGACATTATAGCTGCAGCAAAGTGAAGTGGCGTACTCCCATTTTCATCCCTTTGTGTGGTAAGGTCCCTGTTTTGCGGGCAGAGGTGTGCTTTATTCCATTCTAACAATTTCGTAATATCTGAAAACAGTACAATTCTTTTATCAGACTAATCAAGGTGAGAAAAAAAACAACTACGCGAATAAAGGACTTATTAGATGGAATAATACATAACATGATCAAGGAAAGCTACAGTTTCCCTTAAAAGATTATCAAATAGCAACTGCCCATGAGTGTACCTAGCTACATCTCAATCAGGTTCAACAAAAGGCTACATCTCAATCGCATCTTGAAGTGATCGTGGTCTGAATCATGTACAGAAATAGCAAACGAGAGATCATAGATGGAATATACATTCCACCCTATTACCACAATCAATGAATTAGTCACATTTTGAAACTCCTACCATCTTCAACTTTCATAAATGTCTAGTGGCGTCCTGTTTAATCTAGGCACCCCGGCAGATTAAAAGTTGCAAAACCTATAATAAAGGGTAGATTAGCTATATAGGACAACCTTTAATGTTAGTATTTACCAATAGACATTACTTAATGTTCTCTTTGCTAGAGGACACTCTTCAATTGTGATAATTGGCTCTTAGACACTTTGCCTATTAAAATAATATTTCCTAGGAGTGGATGGGAGAGAGAAATTAAAAGTGACTGTTATGTCCTTGACTATTATATTGCAACCCACATTTTTTCTACTAATTACTAAAATTACCAAACCTTTTGTCTTTTATCTTCAATCCAATTCTACTTACTTTTTACAATCCTTTTCAAAATATCAATTTCTACTTTTTTGGATCCAGTTTCGCTTATTCTCCTCGATGGATTCTATCTTGAAACACAAATTGCTAACACTAGAAAATTTCTAGCTTCTTTCTATTCTATTGAGATGGCAAAAAAGAAAAAGTGGTTTTCTAGTTGCAGGATACAAAATTCAAAACAAAGAATCATATCTAAAAAATCCATAACTTTTGCATATGAAGTTGGAGGAAGATAATTTTTATATCAAAACTGTAGAGCTCAATGAGGTTTATAACTCTGTAAATAATATGTTTTTTATTCAAAATTATTTGGAGTGTCAAAAATATTTGAAACTGAAAATTTAGAATTTTTGAACGATCATAGATGTCGGCATGGTCTATGAAAAAGTTGCAGTTATTAAAATGATTTATAACTTTGTAGGTGATAAACTTCTTATTAAGTCATTCAGAGTTCTAAATATTCGTTTTCTTTTCTTAGAGTTTGAAATTCAAAATTTAGAATTTTCAAGCCCAATTAGTAAGTTAAAAAAAAAAAAGGAAAGATATGTATGCACATGTTTGTACCTACGTTCCGGAGAACGGCAGCATGCAATACATTCTGTCCATTTGGCCCGGAGAAGGAAAGCTTTCCATGACTCTTTTCGTCGATGGTTTTCCAAATTGAATCCTGTTGTAGCACGATGGCTAGGTACAGAATTGATGCCCCGCCGTCTTCAGGGAAGGTGGCCAATTCGGAGTCCTCCTCCATGAGTAGGTCCACGATATCATTATTCCCAACGCGAACAGCACCATGCACGGCTGTCTCCTTGTCCTTGTTTTGTTTCCGCAGCAGCTCCTTCACCCTACCCTCGCCTTCAGTGCGCGCGAGATGAATGAGGCATTTGACCATGTTGGATTTCCCTGCACGTGCGGCGCAGTGCAGAGGAGTGTCGCCCTTATTGTTTTCTACAAAGAGGAGGTGCTTTGCTTTCCCATAGATGATGCGAGCGCTTTCTAAGAAATTATCACCGTCGCCATAGGTTGTAAATGCATGGCGTTCAGCAGGGGTTAGGCACAAGAAATCATCGCCCTGACCACATGCGGCCACTACATGGAGTGCAGTGTCACCTTCAGCAGTGACCCCTTCCAGGATCGACTCATTTGCTTCTGTATCGTCACCATCAGAGCTAGCTCGCCGAGTAGTCATGCCTCTATCGGTGCCACCGTGGTCAGAGACTTGACCATCGACAAGGGTTTGCAGCTCATCAGGAGTCCCGGAGGACGCCAATGCTAGCAGACGGGGATCCATATTCCCCTGCGGAGGGTGAAGCTTCTCCGCGGAAGCAGCAGCAGCCTGTTGCTTGGCCATCACCACCACCATCATCTTCGAATCGTCTTCCTGCTTGCCGACCAGATCCTTCAGCTGCTCGACATCGCCACTGGCTGTGGCCACCATCAGCTTGGCGTCCATGGTCTTGGCTACCGGAGCATTTGCTTGCTGTTCATGGAGCCAAGTAATAAGAGTTTCTTCCGCTCCCCTGCTCAACGACATCTCCAACTAGGAAGCTGAAGGGTGGAAGAAGTAATAATAAAGAAAAAAAACAGAGGTCAGCGAGCGACAAAGCTAGGAAAAATTATAAAAGAGTAGGCACCAGTTACGCGTTCCTTCATGTATTTTCTATCTAGCAAATAAAATTGATTGCAGTAACATCCATGAACCGGCAGCTATATAGCAGCAGTGACGACGACTGACCTGCAAACTGAAGTACAAGGACCGCTCTCGGATGCCTGGATTAATTCAGAGCCTTGGCAGCTGCTATATACTGTACTATGGTTGTCTGGCTCACTACTCAAGGCTCAAGGGAGTTGTGCGTCAGGTGAACGTGATTGGTTTAGTGCGCGTGCATAGTGGCTTGCAGTACTGATGCAGTACATATGCAGCAGCAGAAGCCAGCAACATGGTGATGTTTGGTTGATGTCACAATGCAATGCAAGCTCCACTGATGTTTGGCTGGCGCGCGTGCGTAGTGGCGTGGCGTCCACTGATGATTTGACAAGAAAACAAGAACTGTGAATGGGGAGAAGAGACGCTGTGAAGACAGGTGAGAGCAAAGCGCGCGCACACAGGCAGGGCTCAGAGCCTAAATCAGCTCAAGAGTGAAGCAAGCATCATAGTACTATAATTCTTTTTGCATAGGAAAAAAAAAATTCCGGCGAAGCATATCACGGCATATGCAACCATCAAATCAAACGCGGAAAGAATGAATCTGCCTGCCTGCAAACAGACAGCCCGCCCGCCTGGTACCAGGAGCACACCACACACCCAACCAATCAAGTCTCCCCTAATGTTAACAAAGTCATATCATATAGTATATCATAATAATAAATCAATCGATTAACTAATGACCTGGTCATCAGCTGGATTGGATTGCTGTCCCGTGCCCGTCGCCCCGCAGGTCAACCCCGCACTTGCCCCGACACCTCCCACTTCTGTCCTGTCCTGTCGTCGTCTCCCCACCTCGACCTCCTCCTCCTCCTCCTCTGCTTGTAGATGCTCGTTGATCGGCATTGGTGGAGGGAGGCAAGGGCGACGGATCCTGAGTTATTGGTGAAGAGCATTTATTGACAAATACATAACATGCAGTCACTGTTAGCATTATTGTGGGCATAATAATAACTCTCAAATAACAAACAATCAAAGGGGAAATTAAGCACAAGGGAAAATGTTCTCCCGATTCAATGATACAGTGTGTAATAAACAATCATAAATACAGATACATGGCGCACATTATCTGGTCCACAGCACGCAGACAGCACCTTAGTTCCACTCCAAACCATAAGAAAGAATATTACTGGTTCATGTCATGTCTTCCATCACCATCAGGGTTGTTTAAAACCCACTCGGCTCCGCGTCAACCAAAGAATTCGGAGCACTGGTGGCTCCTTCGCGTGCTGACCCTGTCGTTGTCTATTTTGCCAAAAAAAATAGCCCTTAAAGTTTTTAGAATCAACTGCAGTCTAACCCCTTCCCAGCCCACAACCCTAGCCTGACCTCTCGATCCCCCTCTCCTTTCTCTCCTCTTCCCGTCGCCGCCACCGCCGCCTCTCTCTCCTCTCCCCGCCACTGCCACCTCCTCCGTGCTAAGAATCGGCCTATGCACGGATTCCTATATCCCTTTTTTCGTTCTTGATCCCAAGAAAGAGGCGTGTAGAAATTGTAGATAGATCCCGTCTCCCTTGCCCAATCCTCAAGAACAACACACAAGAACACACATGAGACAAGTATGTGAGGGGAATCATCTTTTCATTAGTCATTATAGGTACACATGTACTCCTTTTATATGGATGCAGCCTTCAGGGCATATATGGTAGCCGTTAAGACACATATGGTATGAGCCCATGAATCCTCTAATTGAGACATTCTTAACACTCCTCTTGGATGATACCACGTTAAATACATGCCTCGTCAAAACTTAAAAAAGCCAGTGAAAAGAAATATGGAGAAAGAGTACATTATTGTCGCTTAATGCAATTGCACATTATTGCCTCATTAGAAACCTTACATGAAAAATTTTAGGAAAACTCACTAAGGGAAAAAGAGTATAATGCCATAGAATAGAGGAGTGTAACTAAACAATTAGTTTAGTTTGGATTTATGAGTTTTGATTCGTAAATATCAAGGCATTCCATAAAATGGGCATTCATCTCCCCCTAATGCCGAGATATTTAATAGCATACTAAAGTTCTCCATTCACCAACTTCTGGTGGTGTATATGTATTCTTTAGTGGTTATTTATTTGGGAAATATTACGCACTTTAATATTAGGGGGGTCAATTACTGTTTTTTTAATATGCAGTGAGTTCGGACTTCATTAATACAGTTGCATGAATATCGCGTGTATTTTCTTCTACAGGAGGAGTACTCTCAACTTCTTGGTTCGTCCATAACTTCTGATGGATTATAAACTATTGCTCTACAAGTTCTTAAACAAAATGCATAGGCGGCCTTCTAGGCTTAACACCTATAACCCAAAATTTAGCTACAACAATCCTTCAAGGACTAATGCTTACCAACTGCCATATAATAGATAATCAATCATCCATTATGTATATAGACCTTCTAGGTCACATGTACGGGAAAAGGCAATTAAGGGTTACATTGCTCTTTCTGGCGCATTAAGTATTGTGTGCATAAATATGATAGCAACAATATGGCATCTAGCCGTGGCTGCCAAGCAGAAATTTTGGTTGCAGAGTAATTCCATAGTCCAGCTCTTTTTTTGTTTATTGCCCAAGGTTGACCCAATTACTCGTACCATATAGAAAAATTGGGTCATTTTATTTATTGCAACATGCCTCGTGTTCTATAAGGCATGACTTGGATCAATTCATTATTCAGCATGAAGAGAAGCTTTAGAATAGAACAAATAAGACCAAGAATTCTCATTATTGGGAAAATATTATTTTAATGCAAAATCATTGACTTAAGTAAAGAAAAAACGGCTGCTTGGTAAGAGCAACAATCACTGGCGGAGCCAAGGGGGGCTGGCAGGGGCCGTGGCCCCCCTAACAATACATACTCTTTTCCAATATACATAGAATTTTATATTAAAAATATAATAAATAAAATATTGTTATATATATCTAATTATATTCTCTTGACAATAAAATTAAATAGAACACAATTAATAAAAAGTATTTTCATTTATTTAAAATTTATTTGTCCATTGTAGTAGAACATATACATCTATTTATATTTTTGGTTTGACTAAATACTTATGTTGTTATTATACTTTATATTTTATTGATCGCATACTTGACTAGTAATAATAATTTAGTTATTATCTTATATATTATGAATCACATTATAGATATAGACGCCCACATACACGCATGTACACTCACATCTATAAACAAACACGTGTCCTACTCCACTATATGGATACCTTCAAATACTAAAACGGTAGATTTAACATTTATGAGTCATCGCAATCATCGTAATGTCGACAGGGTCACGTACCACGGGTATGAGCACTTCCAAAATACTACACCGGCAAATTTTAATTCACGAGTCATCATATATATCCTAAAATTGATAGAAACGGTCGTCTACCACAGAAAAATAGCGAGCATATTAAATCATCAAATAAATGTTAAATCATCAAACAAAGGAGTAAATCTAGAAAAAATAAAGCTTAATTATAGAGCAAAAATCTAAACAATTAAGTTATACTTTATTATCGTATATCGAAACTTTTTAACCGGCCCCCCTTATGGAGAATTCCTGGCTCCGCCACTGGCAACAATGACCAATATCCTTCTAGGATAGACTCTCAACTGATAACGTAACTTTCGTAGGTAAAAGATATATGTAAGAAATATCATCACTAGCAGCGTAGTTTTCAAGACGATCCATATAGCCTTCCAGAGCCTAGAATAACTACTATAGTCGATAGCTGGTTAATACCAAGTTGGCTTCTAGCTCATTGTAGTGTAGGATTCAAATTTGTTTATCTGCTTTTCCATCTTCTGGTAGTTGGCAGGTACATCTTAATAAAGTAGGCGGCGTGTAACTTATGCACTGGTACTAGCCAGTATATTGTCACATAGAGTAGTCACTCCACATAGCTGCCACTTTCAATATGCTGTCATCTATGGGTGAACCCATATAATTTAGCTTACTTTCCTCGTAGATAATACAATGATTTCCTTATATGACGCCCGCTGTCATTTCAGCGACTGTAGGTACCGCTAATTCTGAGTTTTGATATGCACCTCGGGCTTCACTAGTCCAAGAAAGGACAAACAATGTTCTTCATCGGGAAGAAGTATTGTGCTTGCTTTCGAACTAATCAGGAAAAAAATCTCAGAATATTAATCCTTTTCATATTTATATAACAACTTCATGTTGCCTAAGGGAATGTATATTATCTATTATCTTAGAGTCACAAAACGGTTGGTTTGAAACCTCATGCTTGTTCTGCAGCAGAGAGACAAGGGCAAATATATTGATTTCAGATCTTATGTTGACCCGACTAGTGTTGTAAGCCTATATTATCATGTTTGGCAAATATATCTGGCAAGGTATTAGCTCCCATCGAGGGAAGTAACAAATGAATCCCAAATTCAGGTGTCTAATGTACCAACAAATCTCACGTATTAGTCAATCTTCAGGTTACTTCTGGTAAAAACTAGAGCATTAAAGAGAGCGCTAGATTGGAAAATGGTCTTATATATTCATACATGTTTCATTTATTTTCCAAAACTTTCCAAGCATATGTATTGTTTCGAGGGTATTTATATTGGTCTTAGGATAATATTTTACTATAAAAGAGCGAAGGAATTCGAAATCATTTGTCACCATAAAAGCTTTCCACCCACAGTCGATGACAGGTGGACCCATTAGAGAAGAATGACATGTGACATAAAAACACCCGTGTTCCCTGTTACCACGCGGCTCTCCCCTCTGTTTTTTTCACCAATGATTTCCGTACCCATGCCCGGCCCTCTCACCCGGCACACCCGTTTTCTTCCCGAGTCGCCGGGACACAGACGTCGCCTCGGCTTCATCTTACATCTTTCCGCCTGCCTCACACAACCGCCGTCAAAAGCGCCCGCCCCCACAACCACCGCATCCGCGCCCCTTCTTCCCCATCACGGTTGAACGCTCGCCTCCCTCCGCTCGACCTACAGGCCGGCCCTCTCCCTCTTGAATCTCACTCTCCTCACGGACCTCCACGCGTAGTGCGGTGGCGTGCCTTGTGAGCCGGCAAGGTTTGCGACGGCGGCCACGCCGACCATGATGGTGGAGGCGGCGGTGACAACAGGGTAGGAGGAGAAGGGCGTGACAGCATCACCAGTGCTAGCACCCACAGAGGATGCGGCGGCGTGTCCAGGAGCGGGTGACGAGGTTGCGTCGTCGTAGCCCCAAGCGAGCCAAGGTCTGGATCTCCATCCATCCCCTATGGCCCTCCAGGTCTCTGGTTTTGATCTAGTTCTTATTGCGGTCTCGGCGTTCCTGTCCATCCATCTGTATCCTTCTCGATCCACCACCAGGGTGACCGCTAACCACAGAACCACCCATCAGGCACGAAGCCATGAACACCGCCACAGGCCGGGTGCAGATTTGCACCGGCAATCGACAAGCTACCAAACACAGCGAGCGCCCTCTGCCACTAGTGGTTTGCTGCCGATGGTCCACTTCACGATAAAACTGAAGGTGTGCTGCCCCCTCAATCTATTGTCTTCCACTCTCTTTGCTTCTTGCATGTCAATACGTGTTATGGCAAGTGGATCCGGCCCAGGGATAAGTTAGATTGATTCGGTTAGGATAATTACTTAGGATCAAATAGTTGTCTCTATAAAAGAGACCATCATGTATTGGTTAGAGTTAAGCAAGAAGAACCCTAAGATAGTCCCGAGGAACGGCGGCTATCCGGGGTTTCTCTGCTAATCCATCTATCCCTAGTCATTCCATAACAATTTGGTATCAGAGATCCAGCACAGGGGCATCGTCATCCACCATGACCGGCCCTAGCATCGATCCTGTGGTGATGGAGGCAATCGAAGAAAGATCGACTGCATCCTCGCACTACTCGACATCATCAACGGCACTACATCTGCTGCACCGCCTTTGTCAACAATGGACCTTGTGATGGAGGACCCTGTGCTGCAGCAGGGGGCTATGGCTGTGGATGACACTGATCAGCATGATCTTATCGATGCCACTGCCGCTGACGAGGCCTTCGAGCACGCCTTGCACATGGAGGAGCTTATGCAGATCACCAAATGCAACCAACTGCATGGCTTTGACGAGGCACCGGTGGCCGTCCACTTTGCTGACTCAGATCAGATCGAATCTGCTGTGGTTGCTACAGCACCATTGGTGGACATGGTGCCATTGTCGCTGCCTCTACCAGCCGCAGCACCGATCCCTTTTCCTCCACCAGTGGTGCAGCCATCACGAGCAGGGCTGTGGCTGTCTGCATGCGTGGATTTCCTGCCGGCTCAGCAGCAGGCCTTCAAAGCTCCATTGGTCTCTTGGAGTACGCCTCCAGCGCAGCCCCGCTCGGCTGCACCCACAGCGGAGGTGGCTACCCATGGAGAGCACCATCGACTTCATGTGCAGGTGCTTCATGGATTCGAGCCAGGTGGATTAGATTCTGGACAAATCAGATGCTGCAGCCAAGTTTTGCACCTCGAGGAGGAAGGAATGGATTGTGCTCCATTGCAGAAGCAGATCCCATGGGACAAAGTTGATTTTGGGGAGCTATGTGTCTTCCGCCTCGACTACAAAATGTAACATAGGTCTCCTTTAGCAGCGATGCCATGGCGATCTTCTTTGGGCCACATGTCCGGGCTGTTCGAGCTCTTCACTTCCTACGGCATCAACTTCAGCAACTGTACGTAGGTACCATTGTAAAATTTTAATCCAAAAGAGAGAATAGCTTACATATGTTGGTGTGAAGGCAACGTACCATTTAGCAACGTACTAACATACCATTTAGCAATGTATAAACATTTGCCAAAAAAGCAGAACCTGATTGTAACTGAATGTAAAGAATACTTGGTCATTCGAGAGTGATGTAGGTAGCTGCAATCCTCAATCGTCCAACAACCAGATAACCACCAAGTTCCTGAACATAAAAAGAAGACAGGGACAATAAATAAATAAATCCCCACAAAATCGATGAGTTCCTCAGCGGCCTTGCATCAAACATAACACGGGCGTCACCGGTGGGGAAGTGGTGGGAGGTTGGAAGGACGGAGAAGATTGCGACGTCCAAATCGATCTGGAACCCTAAACCAAGAACCAAACGAAGCTAGGGACATAAGAACCGGATACGAAGATCCAAATCGATGTAGGGATTCGAGAGATGTTGTACCTACGCAGGCCCTTGTGGCGCCTGGGACGCCTCCCATTCATACGGCCGCATGGCACGACGGAGTAGCCAAGTAGGAACCGCTGTTTGCCCAATGGAGGGGCGACTGAGGAGTGGACGCCACAGACATCCGTGGCTGCCTAGAGCATGGGAAGAGGGAGGCAGGAGACTGGGGGGGGATCCTGCTGCCTCGGAGGCGGCGGGTCGTGGTCCCTCGTGGGTGAGCGCGGGGAGCAGGAGATGGAGGCCACCGGCGTCCGTGCCTGCCTGGAGCACGGGAAGAAGGAGGCAGGAGACGAGGGTGGAATCATGCGGCCTCGGCGGCGGCGGGTCGTCGAATGGCGCGGCCTCGGCAGCAGCGGGTCGAACGGCATGGGCGAGTGCGGGGAGCAAGAGATGAGGGAGGCACACGATGGGAGCGGTGTCGGGTGAAGCGCACACAACCCTTTCTTCTTTTTTATATGATGATTAGGCAGGCCTTGACAGGAATGGGGGCATGTCAGCGAGAAATAAGAGGCAGGGCCGGCGTTGCTTGGCGACTCTGCTCCTCCTGTTGCTTCCTGTTCCTGCTCCTCCTGCTGCTCGCCGGTCGCTGCCGCAATCATTTCATACTGGAAAGCAACACCAACAAGGTCAAGTCATGGAAGGATAAAAAATTTTGGGTGTCGAATGTTTGACCGTACGTCTAAAGAGATTTTCGGATACTAATTAAAAAAAACTAATTTCATAACTTGCCCAGAAATAACGAGACGAATCATTTGATTATTGTAGCATTTAAGGATAACATGTAGGTTATTGTAGCACTTATGATTAATTATAGAGTAATTAGTCTCAAAAGATACATCTCGTCATTTACAACCAAACTGTGGAATTAGTTTTTTATTTCATCCACATTTAATAATCCATATATATATATATTGCAAAAGAGAGAAAAAATTTTGGCCAAAAATTTTTGGCTAACTGAACAAGGCCGTATCATACTGCCGGAGGTGGCCACACAGGTCAACTAAAGCTTCCATCTTTAGCGCGGGCTGGGCAAGCGGATATGGCGGCCGCGCCGCGCCAGCGTCAGAAGACGGCGAACCAGAGCCCTTCTCTCCGTCTGTGTTCCTCAACCTGCCACCGACTCCCTGCAGCGACGGTGACGGCGACGGGGATGACAAAGACCCACCGTTGCAAGACGACCTGTGCTCGCCTACATCTTGCGCATGCTTATGGAGGAGGAGGACATGGACGACGACACCTTCTTGTACCTAGTGGCGAAGCTACGTGTATGGCTGTGGGTGCGGATGCACCCACAGAAATTTTGAATGTCAGTGATCAGGCTTAAATTTCCACCACCCTCCTCGGATTTGCTCTAGCTTCGCCACTGCTTGTACCAGTACCCCGGCCATTCGGCGCTGCTCCAGGCCCAGCAGCCCTTCGCCGACATCCTCACCGATTTGTCTTCCTCTTCGGATGCTGCCACAGCCACGGCCACCTCATCCGGCTCTGGCTCCAATTCCACCGGCGCCAACGGGAGCGGTACGGTCGTCACCCACTTGCCATCTTCATCGTCGTCGTAGCTGACGTCGAGAATGATTGGCTACTGCAAGGGTAGACAGGACGCATACTTTATGCCACGTCCACGTGGGCTGCTGCAGATGATGACACCATCGCATCAGAATTGTCGTAGCTGAAAACCTTTTTTTATTTCGTTTTCCTATACCATATATATGCCTGTATGTTACTTCATTTGCTGAAAAGAAATTCTACGGATTACTACCTATTCATTCAAGCTTTTCATGTGGGAGGATATCTGTCCCGAGGATCGGAGCTCACCAGATTTTGCGAACTTCCCTTTGAGACTGGAGAACTTTGATGTGTCTTCTGCAGTTTGGGAAGAGTTGACGGCCGGGACCCACTTGGTGTGATGAATGACCTTTACGCAGTTGTGATGCATGATTTGTCAACACAATGAAACCTTAGTTATTATGACCTTTGTAAGCATGCAAATTTGCCAGGCAAAATATCTTATACTACTAACGATGATGAGTAGGAATGGCTACCGTTACAGCCTGTGAACAAATACGTATTTTCAAGCCTGTGCAGTTTGGTTTTCACCGAAGATCAAAGGGTTCTTCCACTTATATACGTCAGCAGAAAAAAGATATGTTTCTTTTACTCTATTCGCTCGTTCGTCTGGAATTCTGCATACTAGGTCAATTACTGTGTCTTAGCACTAATTGTGTGACACTGGAGATCCTTTTTTTTTTTTTTTTTTAAGAAGAGTAACCTGTTGCTCTGTTTCAGAATTCAGATTAACCTGCAATGCTCTGTTCTTATCTGCCACTACGTATTTAATTTTTCTTTTTTTTTCTTTTTATCATGATGTAAACTCTTGTGATCTTCTTAATAAACACTGTATATGTTATAACAGTGGCTGGTACAGTGTTGCTTCTCTGGCCGTGCTATGTATGTTGGTTTGCATGCATGTTCAGTTCTTGAACATCAACGCGTATAATCCATGTATATGTAGGAAGTAGTTATTAAGCTTTTTGAATGGTAAATATGATAATAATTTAGATGTAGCTTTGATGGGTTATCTAGATTTATAGTGAAAGCTACCACCATGAAAATCCAAAACGACTTATAATTTGAAATAAAGGAAGTAGTTATTAAGCTTTTCGAATGGTAAATATGATAATAATTAAGATGTAGCTTTGATGGGTTATTAAGTTTATTTTTACTAGTGGCATAGTGAGTAATTTATGTGCAAACTTTGTGGTTATGTAGATTATCAATAAAATGGCAGGTTGCATATATAATTTATATACAAACATAGGGGTGACTTTTCCTAATAGCAGGGGTGGAGATATGTTATAATGTATCTTATAAAATTTATCTTTTACAGTGGTAGATATGAAATATTTCAATGCAAACTTAGAGGGTTACTTTATGTACTATTCATAATAGCAATGGTGGGTAGTTTTTTTATATATAAAATGGAATAGATCCAATTGCTATTGTTATTGCGACGACGATGTATAGTCTACCAGATCAAAAGGATATATTTTTTCTATTATTGTGCCTTTTTCTAGCAAGCCTGATGAGACAATTAACATGGAGGCTGTGTGTTGGAGCCTATATAGTAAGATATATAATATATGGATACTAAGCTAGAAGCCTTCAAATAATAATAGTAAAATTTGTTGTTGCTCTGCACCTACATTTCATGCAAGCAGACATTATCTTGTGGAAAAGGAATATAGCTCTAGTTTTTCTACGAATACATTAGCACCTACATTTAATGGAAGCAGACATTATATTGGTGGAAAAGGAATACTCGATCCTATATAGCTCTAGGTTTTCTACGTATACATAAGCATTCAGGATTTTCCTGCTTTTATCAGCATTTCAGGAATTAAGTCACGGCATGGCTCTGCAATGTCACAGCTTGAATTCCAAACTGAATGGAACCAGCTGCTATCGCAAATGGAATTGAATATTATTACACAAATGCAAGCAAGCAAGAGGATATTACACAAATGGAATTGAATATTATTACTGTATGTATAAGAGCTAGTGAGGTTGCAGGAGAAACAGATCACCTCAATTTTGCAGGCGGTGCTGGAGTCCTTGGGTTATATTCTATTCATTATGTGAGGGAAGGAAACAGGTAACGGCCTTAGTTTATATAAACAAGGAAAAAGGAGATGATCCAATGTTTAGTTCACACTCTAAGGATTGAGTGAAAAATTGGCATGGAACCAGCAGGCATAGCTGGAGTAGTATATATATGGTTGTTCCTATTTTTTTTATGCAGATGGAAATCAACAATTCCTCGCTTCTCAGCATTTCTGGATTTTTTTTTTTTTGAAAAAAGATGTCTGGAATTAATTTTCCTGCAACGTAGAAACTGCTAAGGCATGACACAGCTTCTGAATGCCGCAGCTGTACCGTACCGCCATGCTAGAGAGTGTCTCTCTCTCCCTCTCCCCCCTATAACTAAATAAAAAAAAAAGTAGATATACTCCCTCCGTCCCAAAAAGGATGTCATTCTCGCTTCCCGAGAAATAACTACCGGCAATTTTTATAAACACTAAATATCTTCGATTAGTATCATAATTAATATTATCGGAAAGATTTTTAGATCTAGTTTTTTAACAAATTTATTTGGAGATATAAATATTGTACGTATTTTCTACAAATCTAGTCATACTTGTGGCACGAACACCCAAAACGTCATCCTTTTTGGGACGGAGGGAGTAGGTCCACAAGCTATGCCTTGCTTGATGATTGATAAATGCATAGCTTGTTACAATTTATTCTGAATTTTGCTGTCTTTCTGACGCACAAGCAACAGAGGGAGGGACATGCATAGCATAGCGGAGTCTGTCTGCTGTATTGCTGGAGAAACATGATGCGGTCAAAAGAACAGAGGATGATACTCTGTTTTTGAGTACTGCATACCCGTGTTGGTTGGAGAAGGGCAGCCCTGTCTGTCAGCATTCATTCCCTTGGATTGGAACTCTGTTTCCCTTTGCTGAGTGTATAAATAAAACCTCAAAGCCCGAGGATGGGATTTGGGATGGTATTATCCACTAAACCCTCCAGAAAAGCAGGCAGCATGCTTGGCT
This sequence comes from Chrysopogon serrulatus, assembly GCA_015844335.1. NCBI lineage: Eukaryota > Viridiplantae > Streptophyta > Magnoliopsida > Poales > Poaceae > Chrysopogon > Chrysopogon serrulatus. The sequence continues at coordinate 13,502 of JADLZL010000044.1, read as the reverse complement.
GCCGGAGCCGTCTCGCTTTGATAGTGGGAGCAGCGATAAGTCAGCCATGCCGCGACGAGCACAAAGCTCGTCTGGTCTGGGACTGCAACAATGACTCGGGTGGCTATGTATGTATGTATGCATGCATGCATGCATGCATGCAAATTAGAAAAATCAAATACCTGCCCTCATTCAAGTTTTCTTACATGGACCGCAAATTTCATGCGAATATGCAAAAGCATTCGTCGACGAATACATACATAATAGTCTTATTGTGAGCACAATAACTCTCAAATAACAAACAACCTAAGAGGCAACTAAGCACAAGCACAATGGAAAATGTAAATCCGACTCAATAAAGTGGCTAGTCTAAGCAGTCGTCATAATGCAGAGAGAGAGAGAGAGAGAGAGAGATGGCACATCATGCATCCACGGGCAGGCTGACAACGCCTTTTAATACAAACAAACCCATACTAGGAACGAATGTTAATGCTTCATGTCATGTCTTCCGTGGCCACATATTTGTAACATTCAATGTGGTGCCTCAAGCCAATGGTACAGGTGCTTGTGCCGGTGCTGCTTGTAATGTTGGAGCCGGGTTTGCATACGCGGCCCAACCAAAGATAAATATTAAGGGCCAATTTTGATATAGCATATTACCCAAGATCGCAGATGCTGAAACTGCCCATGCCCAGATTAGCCCCTTCCTCGTGCACAACGGTGGTAGCAGAAGAAGGCGTCTCCAAATGAACTCCAGATTTTTATATAGCAGTACGAGAGAAGTGAGGATACATGTGGCAACTGCAGTCTTATGAGCCACCGGAGCTAGGACCACATACGCACCAAGTGCAAAGGCAGCTGCCAAGCATGTAAGCGAAATGCATACGAGGTAGAAGGCTGTGCGTAGGTGCATTCCGCGGCTCTGAGGGTTAAACGCGGGCGATCCAGAATACATCAAAGCAATGGTAGCCATCGTGGAGAAAACGAAGGCCAATGTGTTGGACGCGATGAATGCATCAAAAGCATACCTTCGAGAAAGTATTGGTGAGCCTCCATTACTGTGATCATCAGCTATGTAACCTCCAGGCACAGCAAAAGTTGCACCAAATGTCACGGTTGCTATTAGAACTGACACAATACACATAGCTCCCGTCGTGTCTTTGAGCACCTCCAATTTTTTAGTTTCATCAGATTTTACCTTCCGAGTTTTGTTATCTTTGAGGTGATCCCCGCGACGGACACCCTTCACAGCACCTACTGTTCTGAGTGTAAGGCGTATTAGTGCTTCACTATTCTGCAGAACCAAAACAAATAGAAGCTGATGATGACCGGCCCCAAAATATCAATTGTTCGCCCATGCTTGTAAATACTAAACTAAGCCTACAGATTACCTGATTGTAGAACAATCCGTCGTCGGGAATCTTATATTCTGCTATATCTAATGGAGTCTCCCCTCTGTTGTTTGGTAAGTTTAAGTTCACTTGTGAATTCCCCAATAGAGCACAAAACATTCGAAGGCTCCCAGCCTCGACAGCAAGGTGAAGTGCAGTGTTTCCATCACTGTCTACCATATTCATAATCCATGACAGTGATAGGTTTCTGCAGGCACTCCTGATTACGTTCCTCTTCCTTTTCTCAACAGCAACATGCAGAAATGTCCTTCCCTTAGCATCACGCAGACCGGCGCTGCCAGGATATCTTTTAACAAACATATCAACATTTGAGGAAGCATCTACAGAGGCAGCAACGTGTATAGGGAAAAATCCGGCATGGTCTGGTTGATACAGGGCATCTGGATTAACTTTCAATATTTGACTGCAAATCCTTGTTGGCGAAAATTCAAGGATAAGCTTTATCGCTGCAGCAAAGTGAAGAGGCGTACTCCCATTTTCATCCCTTTGTGTGGTAAGGTCCTTATTTTGCGGGCAGAGGTGGGATTTGTTCCATTCTAACAACCAGACACCACCTGCAAACACCATTCTTCCCTTTTATCAGTCTAGCTAATCAAGGTGTGAAAACCCAACCCACTGGGTTTGTTTCTAATTAAGTTAGAAAAAAAGGAAAGATGCATGCATGCATGCAGGTGTACCTACCCCAGCCGGCGGCCACTGAAGCATGCAATACATTCTGTCCATTAGGTCCGGAGAAGGAAAACTTTCCATGACTCTTTTCATGTAGTGTTACCGCAATTGAACCCAGTTTTAGGATGATGGCTAGGTACATTGGTGATGCGCCGCCGTCTTGAGGAATGCTGGCCAATTCCGAGTCCTCCTCCATCAGCAGGTCGACTATGTCCATGTTCCCAACGCGGACAGCCTCATGCAGGGCTGTCTCTTTGTCCTTGTTCTCTTTCCGCAGCAGAGCCTTCACCCTACCTTCTCCTTCACCGAGAGCGAGCTGAATGAGGCATTTGACCATGTTGGATTTCCCCGCCCGTGCAGCGCAATTCAGAGGGGTGTCACCATTGTTGTTTTGGACAAAGAGGAGGTGCTTCGCTTTCCAGTAGATGATGCGAGCGCTCTCCAAGAAATTACGATCACGGTCGTCGCTGAAAGAGGAGGTGGACAAGGACAAGGCATGGCGTGCAGCGCGGGTTAGAGTTAGACACGGCCAGTTCCACGTCCACGGCCAGCAGGTAGTAAAGAAGAGAGCGTCGTCTTGGCCCTGACCACATGATGCGGCCACCACATGGAGTGCAGTGTCACCTTGAACGGTGACTCCTTCCAGGATCAACTCATTTGCTTCTATGTCATCACAAGCTTGCCGCATATGCAAGCTCCCATCAGTGCCCTTGGCACAGGCTTGTCCCTCTTCTGGATTGAGAAAAGAGCTGGCGCACACAGATGAAGTGTGACCTTCAGCAATGATGGGGATGCCTTCCTGGATCAACTCATTCGCTTCTACGATGTCACCGGAAGCTTGCCGCATAGGCAAGCTCCCTTCCACGCCGTCCGCAGAGGCTTCACTGCCACCTTCAGCAGCGACCCCTTCCACGCCATCGGCGCAGGCTTGACGATCTTCCGCTGTGTCATAAGCTTGCTGAATATGCAACTTAAAGACTTGACTGTCTTCCCTGAAGAGAAGAGATTTCAGCTTCTTATAATCCCCGGATGACGCCAAGGCTAGCAGATGGGGATCCATATTCCCTTGTTGAGCCTTCTCCGCGGAAGCAGCAGCCTGCTGCTTGGCCATCACCACCACCATCATCTTCGAGTCTTGTTCCTGCTTCTTCACCAGATCCTTCAACTGCTGGACATCGCCGCTGCCTTTGGCAACCATCAGCTTGGCGTCCATGGCCGCTACAGGAGCATCGTCTGCCTGCTGTTCTAATTCAGTGGGCAAGGTAAGAGTTTCCTCTGGTCCACTCCTCGACGACATCTCCAATTAGGACGCTGCAGCGTTTTCTGTATTTACCGATAGCGAAACATATGACAGATCAGAGGTCAGCAAGCAACAAAGCTAGGCAAAATTATAAAAGAACACTAGTGGACACCACTATAGCGGTTATACCGCTAATCGCCCGCGCGCTATGAGGAGTTTGTTTAGCGGTACCGTCTTCCAACCTTAGCGGCTAATCGCCCGCTATATCGCCGCTATGAGGCAGCAGATGGACCCCCACCGGTGGCTGGACACAATGAACAGATCTGCCACCGTTGTTGCGCGCAGAGGCAGAGTCAGAATTGGAGATCATTTAGCGCTAAATGTCAAGTGTCTCCTAGCTGCAGCTCCATTCAAGCGCGATCTCCGGCTGGCTATAGCGGCCGCTATAGCCGAGATTGTAGTTCATAATTTCACGTATAAATAACTTGAGGCCTGAGCAGGACAAAAAACTCACCGGGCGAGCAGGAACAGCCGAACAGGAGTCAGGGGCTTTCAGAGTTGAGCCCAGCTGGACGCTCGCTCGCCGGCTCTCCGCTCGGTGCGGACGGGTCACGGTCGGACGACAGTCGGCAGGGCCGCACTGGCTTCAGGGGTCGCGCGGCGCTGCGTGCCGGCATCGGCGACGGGCCGGGTGACCGCCGGCCGGGAAGGCACTGCGGTAGTAGACTACTAGTAGTATGACTTTGACGACGACTGACCTGCAAACTGAAGCACAAGTGCTTATGGAGTGAGTTGAGCAATCTGATGAGCTTGCTCGCACGGCCGGCAAACTGAGGTTGCCGCTGCTGCTTGTTCAAATGCAGTGCAGGGAGAAACTAAGAGAAAGGGAAGAAAGGACGCCATGTGCGCCCATGCCTCAACCTCAAGGAGTTGTGTAAACCAAGTCGTCGCCAAGTCAACTAGCTAGGGCCCGTGTGCGTGACTGGCTTGGTGCACGATGGATGCATTTATGCAAAAAGCCGCGTGATGTGTACGCACTCATGTCACAAGCTGAACAGACGGGGTTAACCAAAAATCGAATCCGCGTGCCTGTGGAGCCCGCTTGTTATAGGGCAAAAAGCTCTTGAGTGAACCCCGAGAAACATATACGGAGTATGCGACCATGGAAACACGGGTTTATAGGGTGTGTTTGGTATCCTGACTCCAATGGAGCTTGGCTAGGAAACCAAGCCTGGCTAAGCCAAAGCCTGCTTCCAGCAAGCCAAGTGTTGTTGTTTGGTTTACCTGTACTAGTAAAGTCCTGGTTGTCTAGATCGTGTTTGGTTGCTTGTTTAGCTTGGATTCCCTCACCTCCTCCCTGTGAAGGTCGTTTCTAGCTCAAATCACCTCCCCTTACCTTCGTGCCCGTCCCTTCCCCTTCACCAGCTCCAGCGCGAAAGAGGTGAAGAGCGAGGAAGAGGTGGAGGAGCAACGGTGCGGCGTGCGGGTGCATGTGGAGGTGGAGGAGCAACGATTCGGTGGTGGACGAGTGGCGGTGGTGGATGTGCGGAGTGGTGGTCCGAGTGAGAGCGGGGAAGAGGAGAAACCGCGGGGTGGAGGTAGGGTGGCGCGACGGTGAAGGACGTGCGGCGCGAAAGTGGAGGCCGAGCGGGGAGGTGCGGCGCGGCAGGGGAGGTGGGGCGGCTCGCGTCCAAGTGAGAGCGAGGAAGAGGAGAAGCAACAGGGGTGAAAGATGGGCAGCGAGAAGGTGGAGGGGGGGCGTGGTTCTAGGGTAGGGCGGGGGAGGTACGACGATGGCAGGGAGGATGGAGGACGGAGGTGCGGCTATGGCGGTGGAGTCCGGGTGGAGCACACGATTCACCCCTGCTGCTTGGGCTGGCCTGGCTCTGCCTGGCCAACCCCCTTGAGCATCTCTAGGAAGCCTGGCTATCTCTCCCTTTGGGCTTGTGTAAGCCTGGTAGGAGGCCTAGTCAGGCAACCAACCAGGCCCAGGTTGCATTATGGTAGCCTGGCTAGAAGCCTGGCCAGGCAACCAAACAGTCCCATAAAGAATTTGTATGCAGAACAAGCCTGGTACATACAGGAGCCAATCATGCTTTGACAATCTCATGGGCCAGTCCTGGACGAGGTTTAAATCTCCACCTTTAACCTTCCACTGTCTATTTGAGAAGGATTTAGCTAAATTTTTTATGTATAATTTAACTATTAGTTATTGTTATAGCCCACTATAGCTAGTTATAACCTTATTTGAAACATAGATAGCTAAATGCATTAGCTGGCTTTTTAAAACAGTCTTAGATATATGCTTTTGTCCTGTCATATCGAATCTTTGATGCTAATTAGATGTATTAAACATAAACTAATTATAAAACTAATTACACAGATTAAGACTAATTTGCGAAATGAATCTAAGTCTAGTTAGTTTATGATTTGATAATGTGGTGCTACAATAAATATTTTCTAATGATGGATTAATTAAGCTTAATAGATTCATCTCGTTATTTACTCTATTCCTGTGCAATTAGTTTCATATCAACTTATGTTTAGTTCTCCTAGTTAGCATCCGGACATGAGCAAAACTTTAGCCTATGGATTTAAACACCTGGCGCATGCGATGGCCTGCCATCACAGCAGAAAGAAAATTTATCTTGTTTTCTCCTCAACGCAGAGCAGCAACAGCTTGTAATAATCCTCCGCACAACACACACCACCAACCGACTTGACCTCGATGTCTTGCACCATCACACGGAAAAGATGCATCACCACATAATTGGGGTGTTCGGCTGGTCACATAAGCCAACTGATAAGACAAACCGATTGATTTGTTATGAGAAAACATACTATTCGAACGACTGATAAGTCCGGCTGATAAGACAAGCGAACAGGACGATGATATCTCGTGTAAGTACGGTTACTATGCGCTGATGGAGTCCTAGAAAATTTTAGTTTGCATAAAAAGAAGCACGCGTACGTATAAAGTGGCATAAAGTGCAATAACTCTTTTTTTTTGGTAAAAGGTTAGTACTAGCAACTAATAGTAATCAGACTAATAAAGTGGGTCAAGGCAGGTGGCTGCCACTTCACGAGGGGACGGAAAAGATGAAACTGAGCAAAGAAACAAAAAAAGCTTTGCGTTTTCCAGGAGAGATGGTGTCCCTACTTTTCACAAAGCAACAACTACTCTCTCTCTTATTTTTCTCGATGTACATCCATACCATTGTGTGGCATTGTATATCCATGGATCTGTAGCATGCATTTTTAGTTGATGCAAAAGCCCTGCTGGATGTTTTTTTTTTGTTAGTTAGCTAACTAGTCCACCAGCCCATGCTCCCATACAGGCTAACTTTGACATACTTAAGCAATAGAAAACCCTATTTATAACTGATAAAATTTACTTCATACAATTAACTTTTGTTTGAATTATTGTGTGGCACAGGGAATAATGTAACATTAGTTTTTTTTTAAGTGTGTAACTGTCACATGTGCATCACACATGACATCGAGAAGAGGGGCTATTGGGCCTAAAGGCCCAGAAAAAAGAGAAGAGCAACGACGAGGGCCATGTCCACCCCAAACCCTAGGGGGCGCGCGCCGCACGCTGTCCTAGCCATCGGCGCCACGGCTGGCATCGAGGTGGGCACCGCCTTGCCTATGGGCCCGCCTCTACGCACAGTTATCCTAATTAGCTATTTATTATATATTTTTAGAATAAGTTGATTTCTACTCGGGACTATAAATATTAGGAAGATTGTAATCGGATGGATTAAGAAGTAATTGAGCGAAAGTCCTTTATTCCTATTCTCCCGCGCACCCGCCTCCTCTCCCCTCCACCTCCACACGCCGCCCCTCGCCGCCCGCCGCCACACAACATCGCCCGCGTCGCCCCCCCCCCTCACCTTCCTCATCCAATTCTCCAAGCCCAATCCACCCTCCCAGCCGCGTGTGTTACAACTGGTATCAGAGATCCAGATCTGAACAACCACACCAACATGGACGCCGACGCAATAAGGGCTCTTCGCAGACTTCGAGAGATCGGTGTTCACCAAGGATCGACAACATCACCGAGCAACTCAACGACCTTGGCAATCATCTCCCCACCTTAAAGATGGGGCAATCTGCCAACGCCGCTAAAGAGAACCTTGAACAAACAAGGAAGAACATGGCGATAGCTTTGGAAGCGTCGACCAAGAACAAGATGGTGGAGGCTGCTTGCAAATTCATTAAGGAGCAGGTAATACAATCCAATTCACCCACTATGACTGAACTAGCTGTCGAGTTGGAGAACAAATTACTACTCGACATAAACATTAAGCCCAAGGAGGAGAAAACGGTGCTACCGGCGCCAGGCACATTTCAGGGCCTGGAGATTCGTCCACACAAACTATCTTTTGTGACTTATGATGGCAAGGAAGATCCACTCCCATGGCTCAATCGATGTGAACAATTCTTCAAAGGACAACGTACCCCCGAGGACCAGAAAACATGGTATACATCTTATCATTTGACTGGAATTGCACGTCAGTGGTATATGAGACTTTTGCAGGAGCATGACGACATGAGTTGGGGATACTTTGCTAAATGTGTCAATGAATGATTCGGGCCACCAACTCATCGTAACCCATTGGGCGAATTGGCAGCAGTCAGAAAAACATGCTTCATCAACGACGACACAGAGCGCTTCCTAGAGTTGGTCGCTCATGTGGAACATCTAGACAAACTGCAGCAATGTAATAGCCTAGAATGCATGGTAGACATAGAAATTTTTTTATATAGATCCAGTGATATTTTTTAGCGAGGATTGATCGGATTTAAGAGAGACCGAAAATTTAAATTTTTATCACTTGGTCTAATGGAGTAATGGAGATCACCAATGCTTAGAGCTCGTTGAAGTCTTTCAGTTTGACTATTCATACAAATTATTTCGAGTTTGAACCACAAAGTTATGCATATTACAAGTTTTGGGGAAAAAAAGTGGCTACTGTAGCTGCACTACAGTACCCGAGCCTGGCCGCCGCTCTTGTTCAGCCATCGAGAAAAAAAGAGAAGGAAGAAGGGAGAGAAGGGAGAAGGGAGCAGGGAGAGAAGGAAGAAGAACCGTCGCCGCCGCCGTCGTTCACCGTCGTCGTCCTTCGTGGTGCCGTTCACTTGACCTTTGGTTAGCCATTAGAATTGAGAAGGGGTTTTGGATCTTGTTCTTCGATCTTGTCGTTCTTGATGGGCATACTATGGTTGACCTAGGTAAGATGTCAAATTATGATCCATCTTCTTAGATCAAGTTTTATGGATTGAATCATCGAATTAGATGGATCGCCGGGATCTTGTTAGAGTAATTGACCTAGGTAAATTCCTGAAATTAATTTTCATCTATGTTCTAAAAAAGCCTTTAGACTGAGCAGTGTTTGTTTATTGCTGTTTTTGGGCATCTTAGTGGCCTTAATAAATTTTGACACTGTAGACAAAGTTTTAGAGGACTTCAATATCTTTCTTTTGACACCAATATCACCCTCATAGCCTCTGTATTTTGAGAGATATGGTTGTTTATATTAGACTATTTTCAGTGACGAGAATCAGAATAATTTTAGATCTATTCAGTTTTTCGCCCTCAAAATGGACGAATTAGAATTTATGATCTGAACCAAAGTTGTAGGATATTTATTAAGCTTTCCAGATTGGTTTAGATCATGTCTTTTAGATGAGTAAATCTCCAGATATCAATTAAATAATGTTGTTGTCCTGTTTTGACCGACAGAAAAGTTCAGTTAGCTAAATTAGATTTTTGCGCTATCTTGGTGACTTCTTATGCCAAATTATATAATACCAAACTTGTAGGTAATAGTCTCTTCTACCATCTGGTGGATTTTGAGAATTTTTGAATGCTTTGAGTAGTGTCTGTTATTGTCTGTAGCAAAATGGTAGATGCTTAAACGGCAGGTTTCGGGCGCTTTAGTGTGCAATTTGTTAGTTGTTTTGTTAGTATGATTGTGTGGGTACTAAGATTTACTTGTAATCAGGTGGTGCACCTTTGGATCGTGCTTAGCTTTCACTTTTGATCTACCATGAAGGCAAGTAAACGTGGCGCTGTGGTCCACATGCTTTAGCTTTGTTGTTTGAATTGCCTCCATAAAATTATGGGTATCTCACACTACCAATATAATCTAAAATCTGAAGTTATTTATTGTACTTTAAAGTATATGAATTATATCTGGTGGTTCTATTGTTGAATTATGATGTCCTTTAAGTTTTTGCATTGCAACCTTTGCACTTGCACTCTCTCCGTTGATATGCATTTGGAAGAAACCGTAGTCAAATTGGTACGGTAAGTACCGGTACAGCAACGCACGTTGATGAGCAATGTGGTTGCAATCCTCACTCCCTCTTCTTGGGATGTTTGAGAAGTGAAGTCATGCATTTGCATTGCATCATTTCCATTTGCATTGCATTGCACCTTTCGCATTTGCATTGCACTGCATCATTCATCTTGCACTTTTAATACATTTATAATTATATGAAGATATTGATATATCTATTGTGATGTTATTTAAATTATTGTTTAATTGAACTATGATTTAAATAACTCAGTTAAGGCAGTTTGCTTGCTGAGGTTTTTCCATAAACCTTACACATTGTTTTTCCCCTCGGTGTATGAGCTTAGAAGATGTATGCTTGGGGACGGGAGTAGTGACACGTATGCACATCACTTATGAGTTATGCATGTCATGGGACACATGTTTTATAATAATAATATTTTGTTAATCTTGGACTAGTTGGTTGTTTGCTATTTATCATGTTGGATCATGGCTTGGTTGGTTTGAATTATATTAGTCTAGTGATCAATAAAGAATCTTTATCATTAAATTTTGTATTGTTGCTTCCGCGTACTTTGTTGTTAGTGTTGAAGTGTGGTAATTCTCTAGAAGAATTTGTGGTGCTTCTTCTGGGGTGTTACAAGCAAGTCAACATATTCACAACAGGCCTGCTCAAACCATTGAAAACAGATGTTGAGCTTCTGAATCCACAAGACATGGAAACAACTATATTGATTGCACGTTCCTATGAACAACGCTTGGCAATGATGGCCGATGCTAATAAGGCAACTGCATCGAAACAAGGGCGCTTCCCACCGCCACGATCATCGACAATAACTACAGCTGCAGCGACGGTGAACACACCGCCAGTGGCACCTCAGACAATGGAGACTCTACCAGCACAGGGACCCTTCAAATGACTAACAGTGGATGAGATGACAACTCATCGACAGGCGGGCTTCTGCTTCAACTGCGACGATCAGTTCTCCGCGGCCAATTCTAGAAAGTATGATGATGATGATCGGGAAACCTTCCATGGTTGGTGGGCCCCCGTCACATAGCGCCATATAAAGGAGGTGGGGGCGCCAGGGAACAAGTCATGAGGTTCGCCTGAGCCACCACTCCCGACCTAAAAACCATAACCCGATCTAAAGAGGGGGCGCTGCCAGTGGTGGGAAGCTCCATCGCCATCACCGCCAGCACTGGATCATGTCCGGCTTCGCCACCACTGCTGGACTCCGACCCTGCCTCATCTTCCCCAGGCTGTCACCATCGACGACGACTCCGAGCCGCAGCCGACAATGACGAACTTCAAATCGACCTCTGTTGCACCACCTGCGACCGCCGCTCCCGCTGCTCCCTTTGATTCCGGTCGGTAACCCTAGCACACACCTTCTCCCTCTCAGATCTAGCAGTGTCATGTACTAGGATTTGATATACATACTGTAAACATGATGTACCCTACTTGACCTACTACTAGATGACATGTTGTATCTATCAACAATACACTACCAGATCAAGGAAAGCTACGGTTTTCCTCAAACTATTATTTACAAGAAACTCTGCCAATGAGTGTACCTAGCTAAATTTCAATTGCATATCCAAGTAATCGTGGCGTAAAAATCAACGAACTAGTCACGTTTTTTAACTCGTTCCGTTCAAAACTTTCCAAAATGTCTAGTGGCGTCATGTTAGTGTGCACTGCACCCCAACAAAAGATGCAGACCCTTTTCAGAAAGTGGTATTCCATTCCAATTGTAAGTCATTTTGGTTTTCACTGTGTATTTAAACATAATATATATCTAAGCGCATAGAAAATTCTATGTACTACAAAAGCAAAATGAAGTAGCCACTTAGGTGGGTCTGAGATATCCGAGATCAAAGCCCTTGCATTAAAACTAAACGAGGTTCCATAGCTTGATATCTGCGAACTGGTGAAAATCCACCATACAACCAACATAAAGAAAAGGCATCCAGATCCTTCTTCCTTAGGATCCATCCTTGTGTTAGGATTTGTTTACAAATAATTACTTCACAATTTCAAAAATTATATGAACATAACTAGTAGCACAGCTTTCTGTACAAATATGCATAGATATATAGAGAACAGCAAAACTATATATAGGCAGCGTTCCAAAATAAAGGAGAGGTCCGTGAACCACAAGTTTGTAAGTTGGAAAAAGGAAAGATGCATCTGCAGTGTACCTCGGGCTTGGTGTCAGAAAACAGCAGCAGCATGCAATGCATTCTGTCCATTTGGTCCGGAGAAGGAAAGCTTTCCATGAGTAGTCTTATCATATAGTGTTTTCACAATTTCTTCATCCCGTTTTAGCATGATGGCTCGGCACATAGGTGATGCGCTGCCGTCTTCAGGAAAGCTCGCCAATTCTGAGTCCTTCCCATCAGCAGGTCGACTATGTAATTGTTCCCAATGCGGCAATGCGTACAGCCTCATGCAAGGTTCTTTCCTTGTGTTTGTTTTCTTTCCGTAGCATTTCCTTCATCCTATCCTCGCCTTCAGCTAGAGAGAGATGAATGAGGCAAGCGACCATTTTGGATTTCCCTGCCCGTGCAGCACAGTGGAGAGGGGTGTTGCCCTTCTTGTTCCCATAGATGATGCGAGCACTCTCCAAGAATTTATCACCGTCACCGTAGGTGGTCAATGCATGGCATTCAGCGCAGGTTAGACGCCACTTGTTGTTTTGTTCCACAAGGAGGAGATTTTTCGCTTCTCTAGACCTGGTAAAGAAGTTATCGCCGTGACCACAGGCAGCCACCACATGGAGTGCAGTGTCACCTTCAGCAGTGATCCCTTTCCCTTCCAGGATGGACTCATTTGCTTCTGTGTCACCACCGTAAGAGCTAGCTCGCCGAGTAGTCAAGCTTCCGTCCGTGCCGCGGCCAGAGGCTTGACCGTCTTCCCTGTTGAGAAGGTTTTGCAGCTCCTCAGAAGAGCCAGAGGATGCCAGTGCTAGCAGATGGGGATCCATATTCCTCTGCTGAGGGTGAGGCTTCTCCACAGAAGCTGCCTGTAATTTGGCCATCACCACCACCATCATGTTTGAATCTTGTTCCTGCTTGTGCACCAGATGCTTCAACTCCTGGACATCCCCACTGCCTGTGGCCACCATCAGCTTGGCGTCCATGGCCGCAACCGGAGCATTTGCTTCAGTGGTTGACGACATTAACATCTCCAAAGCAGGATTTTCTTTATTTACGAATAGACAAAAAAGAAAAAGGCAGAGAGTTCAGGTAGCCATAAAAGATATTATATCGGATTCTTAAAAAAAAGAACAGTAGGCACCAATTAATTATGCAATTGTTTCTACTTTCTAGCAAAATGCTTGCTTGCAGTGACTTTCTAGTTTCTAACTGTGGCAGAGGCCAGACGGCAGCTATATACAGTAGTAGTATGTGATAGTAGTATTATGACGACGACTGACCTGCAAAGTATAGCACAAGGGCTCATGGAGCGGGAGCTGGCCTTATTCTGTGAGGTCGCACGGCAGACTGAGGTTGCACAGCTAGCTGCTCAAATGCAGAGGGAAATTAAGGGGATGCCATTGCCATGGCTGGATTCAGTTGAGAGACTTGGCAGTTGCTCCGGTGGTTTGGCTCCGACGTCAACGCCTTGTACTAAATACATCCATATGGATTTCTGTCCATTGTAGACCGAGTCGTTGTCGAGTCATCCAGTGCAACAAAAATCAATCATATTCTAAATAAATAAATGGATTTTAATGACAGTCTCAGAATTTAGACCTGATGATGATAATCAGCCAGGTCAGGTCAGGTCGGGCTGGGCCGGGCCAGGCCTTTTGCTATCCCGTGGGACGGCCTGCGGGTCAACCCGGCAGCGGCGGCGCCTCCCCCGCTCCCAGTCGTCTCCCCTCCGGC